>VZRX01014026.1:14294-28710 GCA_013398075.1 Notiomystis cincta
TGCCGCGGGGAGGTCGTGAAGGGCTTCGGCAGGGGCTCCAAGGAGCTGGGCATTCCCACCGGTGAGCGGGCGCGGAGGGCATACCCTCCCGGAACAACAGGGACGGGGTGTCCGCGGGGCTGGGCCCGGCAGAGGGGTCGGCGGTCCGCGCTGAGGCGCCGGCGAGGTGCCGGGCCGGGGGTTCGCAGCCGGTCCTGCCGCGCCCCTCCAGCCGAGCCTGCCGTTCTGCTCCTGCCGAGGAGCGCTGCGGCAGCGCTGTGACTAACTCGCCGGACCTTGGGGCCGCCCGGCTGCCCTGCACAGCTGCGGTGCTGTCATGACTTGCGCTTTCCGAGAACCGCCCTGCCTTGTTACCTACCATTGTTTTCCTGACGCTTTTTTCCCTCCCCTCCTGCACTGCTTAGAGTCTTGCATCCTGCTTTGTGTTACTCCCTGCATCCCAATCTGTGTCTCTGAGTCTTGATGCTTGTTCCTGGTTTTATCTGGTGTTTGTCAAGATGTGCAGGATGTAGGTAAGTGTCACATTCTCGGTGCAGTGGTGTGGCAGCTTGGGAACGTATCCGTTCACATAAACCTCCGATAGGAATTACGGAAGGGAGTCGGCACTGGGAATCGCTGCAAGGAAGAAAGTTTAAGGGGAGTACAGCAGAGTTTGAAACAGAGCAAGTGGACTTGGCCTACAGAGAATATATTTTCCAGTTCCCCGTCTGTTTCAGTTGTCTACGTGCAGACAAATGAAAATGCAGGAGAATTCTGACCTTCCTTAAACAGACACTGAAGTCAGTAGTCATATTGCACTACTTTTAACAGACATGAAACTTTATAATACCACTCTTGTGGTGCTGGTTTTCTGACATCTGTTTCTGAGAACGTGTCACATTTTTCTCTTGGTTACTTATAAATAGCATATTTGTATTAGTGAACAAGGAAAGGAAGCTGTTACTGTCTCTGAGCTTTGATAAAAATTTGGTAATCATCTGTACTTTCAAATCAGTTTGGTAACTTGCATAAAGAGATCCATTCAGCTGGGGAATACAGGTAGAAGAGTAGTTTTGAGAGAAGGTTAAATTCAGTCAAAAGGAAAATTTGTCTTAAAATAAAATTATATAAGTAAACAGCTCATTTTCAAAGGAAATCTGAAATCCCCAGATGCCTCTGAAAGGGAACTTGTGGAAAATTGACTGACGACTAAACAATTATCACATTTGCTTCTACCTATTTTATTTCATCAGTAAATATGTTACTGATCAATAGTTCCGAGATCCTATTTTATAGTGCAGAAGAAAGTTGATTTTCTCCCTCTCGTTTTTCATCATAGTAAAATTGTAATTGTCCTGAGAATGAAATGTGTTATGGCTGTATGTATGATGTATTTATTAATTATTATTGCAGAAGAGAAGGAAGACTATAAAATACACTATGTGTGTATGTAGGAGATGGAATAACTCTAGTATTGCCACAGAATTTTATGAAGCTATTTTATACTTTGCCAAATGGTATGCTGCGTTATTCTTACCATCACCAATGTTATGTTTGTAAATATTATATAGGCAGAGTTTAGGTTTTAAGTATTTGAAGATCCTGTTATATACTTGACTTACACGAAGTCGCTCACACTTTATAAAATTTTTACAGCCAACTTTTCTGAGCAAGTAGTTGAAAGCTTTCCATCTGATATCCCTACTGGTATATACTATGGATGGGCCTGTGTTGGAAATGGAGATGTGCATAAAATGGTTTTGAGCATAGGATGGAATCCCTTCTATAAGAATATTAAGAAATCAGTGGTAAGAATTTTGCTTTTTGTGGGATTTTTATTGTAATAAAAGACTGGATGAATTTTAACAAGATATGCAGAATTTGACTGATGAATGATATCTAAGAATTTGTGCACCATTAGAAATGCATTTGTTATCTATATTGTATTTATATTCTGAAAAGAATATATGCTCTGTAACCAGAGAATATGCAAATGAAGTTGAATGAAGTTTTTCTTTCTTCTATTCCACCACTTCTTAACTACTTCCAGAATTAAAATATAACAGTACTTGAAATGTACCTGAGTTGCTGATAGGAAATTAAGCATAAACTTGGTAAATGCATTGAACTTGCTGGTTATGAAAGCCCTAGCATAAGCTGGAACATAGTAATAATCTGTTGTTCTCTGCAATGTGTCTGCATTTCAGATAGGAGATGTTGGGGCAGCTTAATTTGTAATGATTTTTAAATTAATTCTTCTCTTAAATGATGAAATCCATACAAAAGATGCTGAGAATAAATATGTGAAGGCACATAAGGATGGAAAAGTTAAAATCCTGAGCTGTGACAGCTGTGGGTTTTTTTGCTGTCAGTTGCTGGTGCTTGAGTCTTGCAGAGCTCTCTTTTATTTGTTAAAATTTTTTTTATTTGTTTGTTTTATTGAAACAATTTTAGTTGTACATCAACTCTGCTCCTAAGAGTTTGTCTTAGGCAATAATATACTTCAAAAACTTTTTGCAGATAACTTTTCTGAGCAAGTAGTTAAAAGCTTCACAAATGATAGCTCTGCTGCTATATGCTATGGGCTGGCCTGTTTTGGAGATGAAGATGTGCATAAAATGGTTTTGAGTGTCTGGTGGAGCTGTGTCTTAGTCTGGACTCGCTCTTTAATTTTATCATTCAGTTCCCTTAGGAGATAGTTTTAAAAACTCTCCTTGAGCCAACTACTTCTATCAAAGTCTTCATAATTATTTGAATGTATCTACTGGTTGATGAAACATTTACATTTCCTGCCTTGGAAATCCTACCTCTGAGAAATATTGAAGCATTTCTCCTGATGTCTGGGGGTGTTGGGTTTTTTATTGTTTTGTTTGGTTCGGGGTTTTTTGTTTGGTTGGTTTGTTTTTTGGCTTGTTTTTTTGATTCGGTTTGGGGGTTTTTTGGAGTGTTTTTTTTGGTTTGGGGTTTTTTTTTTTGTGTTAGGTTTTGGGGTCTTCTTGGCTTTTTTTCTGGTTTTTGGAGTGGTGGTTGCGTTTTGGGGTTTTTGTGTATGTGTTTTTGTTTTTTGATTTTTTTAAAATTTTTTTATCTTTTTTTTGTTTGTATTTTTGTTTTTTTTTCATTTTTTTCTCTTTTTTTTCTTTCATTTATACACTTTTTACTTTCTAAGGGTGTAATTTTTTTAAATTCCATGCGAAGTACAATTCTACTTCGTAATACAAACTAAAGCCCTGGCCTTCTAATTTTGGATTACACATGCTATACTAAATGTCCCTTTTATTTTATCTGTTGAGGAGAATTTGAATATTGGATATTAGGCCTACATGTTTACAGAGAGGGAAGTAAACTCCTAACTTGATAATAATTGTCCATTTACTTCTCTTCCTTTAGGAAACACACATTATCCACACCTTCAAAGAAGACTTTTATGGAGAAATTCTTAGTATTGTTATAACTGGATACATTCGACCGGAAAAAAACTTTGATTCCTTAGGTCAGTGTTGGAGGTCTCCCTGAGACGAGTTTTTTTGCCTTACTCATGCACATTCTGTGTCTTCACTGTATCGCCTTCCATCATGTTATCTCTTAACTTTTGAAATTTTAGTTAAATGTTTTCGTGATTTAAAAATCAGGAAAACATATCCCCACATCTTCTAATGTATCACACCAAAATCCTGCATTTTTCTTTCATTTGTCTGAGGACTAATTTTAAAATCATGAGTCAGGTATACTAATTTCTTCCTAAAATGCAGTTTCCTTAGTATTGAAACTGAACTAATAATGTGTCTTTTGGCAAAAGAAGAGGATAATGTTGGTAACCGGTAAAAATGCAATTTTAGCATGTTAAAAAAAGACATTTTAAAAGGAAATAATTTTGCCTTTCAAACCTCATAGTTATATTCTACTTCTGTGGTTGTTATTTGATCTTCTGTGGTGCCTTATTTTCACTTGTTACTGTGTTCAGGATACAAAGCAACTTTTAAATATCCCTGTTCTTACCTTTTTCAGATGCACTCATTTCGGCAATTCAGGAAGACATTGAAGAAGCAAAAAGACAGCTAGATCTACCAGAACATCTTAAACTCAAAGAAGATAACTTTTTTCATCTGCCAGAAGGAAAAACAGTAAACAACCACTGAGAGAACCCATCTGGCGTTTTTTCTTTTTTTTTTCATTTCAATTTCTTTGTTTTTGCATTTGCACTGCTCTCATAGATACTTTAGTGTCATATGTCTGTTAGGTGACTGAGATCACAACCAACCATACAAGATGATTTCAGTTTTCTTTGGTTAAGTCACCATTAGCCCATCATACAAAAGAACTAGAAGGCTGTACTATGTTGTTATAAACTATGTATCCTAAAGTTACTGGGTCTTCAAAGATCTGAGCACATTCAGATCATGACCAAAGTTAATTGTAACCCTAAGATGTGGCTAGCTCATTTAAAGAAGAATGTCTGTTTTTAACATAATGTTATTCCAGTTTCTTTCCCCATTTTTATGTCATTCTAAGATCTGGTCTTTAGCTTAGAAAATGTTGCTATTCATTGACTCAAAATTACTGTGGTTAGGTATGATTACACAACAATAGCAACATTAATTCTCTATAATAATAGAGATAAGATATAGAGAATAAGATAATTCTCTATAGTTCTTGTTTTTTATATACTACACAGCTATTGTGGTTGAAGCTGTTACTTTAATTGAAATTATTTATTTTAAGTTTATTTGAAATGGAAGAAATCTCTGTTGCTCATTGTTGTTAGAATCTGAGCTATACTTCTTCACAGTTGACTGAACATAGGATAACACATGACTTGTGTAGGTTAATACAGAAGAGGTGTTTCACTTAATTTCAAAATTGTGAAAGTCGATAAACTTTAAGGTTCATGTGTAAAAGACGCAGAAACAGTATAACAAGACCTCTGCTCATTGCACCTTAAAGGAAAATAGCTAGTGAAACACAAATTTGCATTTTATGTGCTGCTGGTATTTTTTATAGAAAAATCTTGAGGTTATTCAGTGCACTAGCAAAAAAATGTCTGACTTCAAGGTTGGCATTATTGTAAGGCACAGAAAAATCTCATCAACACTTTGCACTAAGTGCAGCAAAGAGCCAAGGTTTTGGCAGACCAAGTAGATGAATACACAAATGAAAGCCTTTGGGGATTTATTGCGTAATGTATCAACACCATAGTGAATATGGGTTATTTTTTACAAGTAGTTGTAGACAGTCCTACTCTGAAATGTGGGGATACAAGTGGGGGTTGGACTAGATGATCTCTGAAGGTCCCTTACAACCCTAACTATTCTGTGATAGATAAGCAGAAGGAGTACTGTGAATGTTGATGGTAATTTGAAAAATACTTTGCAAAGTATGTAATGTGTGATTCAGTATCTACTCCTCTTTTCCTCTGATAAATTTTCCTCTCCCTTGGTGAATGAAACTGAGTTAGCTACAGCAACTGTCACATTCATGACTTTTTGACACCACCTTATTGATGTGTCTGGGACATATTCTGAAATTCAAAATACCTCTTTGAACATGTCTCAGCTGTGATTCTCTGTCTGAACTACGATGTTCAATATCAACGCACAATTTCCATAGTGAAATTTGACAAATTTACTCCTTGTCCTATCCCATTCAAATCCTACTTTTTACTCTGGAGTTTAAGAGAGTTTTAGCAAGGTAGCTGTTTGGGTCTTTGTGGCACGTGCTGTCAAGATGATAGTTTCACTTCATATAACTTTGAATTGTAGCCAGTATCATGGGCTATTATTAGGGAAGAGATCTTCAGGAAATCAAAGGCTCATGCGTGCTCTTTAGGACATCAGGAGAAAACTTAATTTTGCTTAAATGAATTGTTCACCAGTGCTATTTATAGCAGAGGCAGATAAAATATGTTCAGGGGGGACATGGGACAATATATACTTTCTTTTAAAGGAGAAGAGAAATGAGTTAGTGGGCTTTTTACTATATAATGTGTTGGAAACTGGATTCCTAAAGAGTCTGTAAAAAAATTTCTTGCAAGATTGTTGATTATAATTTTAAAAAGGAGAAATGAAAGAAGAATTTTTTTTTTTGCTAAGAGTTTATGCATTCTTCAGATTGTAGTGATGTTAAATCATATATTTTAATACTCCTTTTAGAGAATAAACCAGCCACATTATGTTGTCAACAATAGATTGTTTTTCATCATGGTACTGTAGCTAAGCACTCATAGCTGCCTTTAAAATTGATTTTTGCCAGTAATGTCTTGGATCTGTTGTGGAAACTATGGTGCCTTAAGCTGGTTTTGAATAATACTATTCTGTATCTGCTAATAAATGCCACTATCAGAAATTCAATTTAGCATTTGGTTATAGAACTGCTGTGCTATGGATAGAGAATGGTAGCAAAGGGAAAACGTGAAAGACTTAGTTTGCACTCATAATCCTGGCTGAGGTGTGATATATGGATACATTGAACTAAGAAACTGCTCTTTATGTGTTTGTCTTCAACTTAGAGTGTGCCAACTTGGCTGAGTGTACCTGACCATATTATTTAAGAGAAAATGTTATACATCACTCTTTAAGCTCAATACATAATTCCTAGCACAGTGTAAACTTTAATGAAGGGTTATATTTTTGTATTATGTACAAGTAGCTGTATTTTGTTTGATGTTGCTGCACTGTACCATTACTAAAGGAACTGTAATTGACAAAGTTATCCTTCTTGTCTTGGATTTCCTTTCCTTTGCCACTCTTAACAATGTTAGTTGTCTCAGTTTTAGGGAAAACTTCATTGGGGTGACTGCCTTATTTTGAAGGTTTTAATCTTCACATGATTTTGTATTCTTCTTTGTTACTGAAGGTGCAATGATTAAATCCCAAGTGGGTTTCACGGAACTCTTTCAAAGTTACAGAGTAATCATGAAGCCTTTAGGAGTATCTAACAGAAAAAAAAAATCCACTTCAGAATTATGGTTTAAAAATTAGTCCTTCTCACAATTAATTCCTTTGTAAAGATAAGTCTTAAGTGAGTAACAACTCTAGAGTTGTTTATTATCAAAAATGTGAAGGAACTATTCTCAAACTTCAGTCTATTCTTGTAGCTAATTGACCATGCAAATAACAGCGCTTTCATGCACTTTTGTGTAAGGACTTTGTTCTTCACAGTGAGGGGCTGTAAAGAGCATCCTCTTCCGTAGTACTGTGTATTTTGGCAATGCAAAAAAAAAGTTGTTTAGTTGTGTCCCTTTAAGGTAGATTCCCCACTGAGTGCTATTTATTCCCTTTGGCATAGTTTGAAAGTGCTGAACTGCTTTAACAGGTAAGTGGAAAAATTCTGTTGTAAATGCTGTCTGCTTTTTTCAATTTTCTGTAGCCCGAGAAGATGGTAAGGAAGACAGAAGAAGTCATTTTTGCCAGTGTATTTCTCGACTGTGTTTCACTTTGCAATAAATTCAAACTCTCTGTGTGTGATGAAACACTATTTCAACCAGTGGAGTTAGATTAATTAGATGTTGATCTTGTATAGAATATTTCTGATATTTTTCATACCAGTGAGGAATACTGTGGACGTACTTGGTGGAGGAAGTCATGTCATAAGTGCTGTTCCATTGGGAAACATACTACAAAGTTATGATGAAAAACATCGGCTTTGAGGAGTACAGATGCACCAGATGATGCCAGCAAGTCTGGGTACAAGAGCTACTGTATTATGAATTGCTTTCCAACCATAATTCCGTAGTAGTAAATGGCTGGCACCCATCCCAGTGACTTCAGATGAATACACCCATCTTATTTGCATGTTTTGCTAATGCTTTAGAAAAATTCATTTTAGAAACCATGTCTCTGTCATGATCTTTGTTGTCTGAAATCTTGAGCTCAGCAAGCTAGGAGAGTGTCAGATACAGTGCAGTAATTTTGTAAGAAAGGCAGCATAGCAGAAAATCCATAAAGTAGTAAGGATTTCTCTAAAACACTGACTTTGTCTTATTCACACTCATTTTCCTTGACCCCCAGAAGTCCATTTTGAAATATATATTGAACTGTTGCTATCCTATCCCATATTTGCTATGAGCTCCAGTCTCAATCACTTGATGTTCTTGTAGTAGTTGCTTATGTGGAAAGGAAAGGCTTTGGATTGATTTACAGCCTCTCATACCTTCCTCCATTACCAGCTGTGGCTTTGCTTTGCTTTCTTCTCCAGATCCATGTAAGGGTTCCAATTAAAAGAAAAAGCCAAGCCTTCAGCTGGTAGGAAAGTGAGTGGTTTGGGTTTTGCTCTCTGGCGGTAGAATGGATTATAGTACAAAGTCATCTGATAACAGCAATTAACCTGAAATTTTATGAGGTCAAGTAGGAGAAGTCTTTGTTTTAAATAACCTGGTAGAAGTTTAGGTTAGAGTGCTATTTTTAATGTGTTGGAGATACTGTCTTACCCTTCCAATACTGCAGTTGTTCCCTTTTAGCTGTGATGGTATAAGGCAAAAGAAAAGGAGGTTGATAGGACAGCTGTAGGGATTTTATTAGATTAAGAATAGTTAGAAACAGAAAAACTAACAGGGACACAACTTACTTCTAACCTTAGGTTAGAAACACAAAACACTCAGAAATATTTTTGACTTTGGTATCTAGAAAAAATTGAAGAGTGGTTGTGTGACCCAAGCCTGCTTTTCCCAGTTTTATCCGTTCGGTTTAATCACATTTTTTCACTCCACAAATCCATCTCTAAGGTGCTTCAGCTGTTTCAAAGCCAATGAGGTGATTTTGGCATGATGATTGCTATCCATTGAAGTAGGTACTTTCTATTCATGCATGTTTAAAAAAAACGAGGGAAGGTGCCACGTCCCGAATCAGCTGCAAGTAAGCCCTGCCTGTTCTGATGGTAGAGCAGAGACATTATGTTGTGTGCCTTCAGCTCAGCATCACGCTTTTGCTTGTTTCTGCTTTTCATTTTTAAATGTCAGCCTAGTCAGTCATAAAGTCCTTAGATGCCAGTACTGCTCTTCAGCAAGGTCATTCCTTGAGATTTTTGGCACACTCAAAGCAACCTGGACTGTCTGCCAGTTTGAAGTCACCACAGCAGAGTGGGCAGCAGCTTTCTTCACTCTACAGCGGCATGTTGGTTGGACACAAGAGAAGAACAAAAATAAGAATATTAAAAGATAACCTATCCTTACAGAAATACTCTCCATTGTTCACATTGTGTTCACTAGTTGAAAGTTCAAGTGTACAAATCACAGGAGAAAATGCCTCCAAGTGGGCACCTCTTACCCTGGTGTCTCCTGGACTTTGTATTGATCTATGAAACAGCCTGACTTGCGCATTTCAGCCAATAAACTTTACCTGTATGCACAAGATACGCACCCAGATGCTATCCAAAAATGTCATCTAACTTCCCATCAAATACACACTGAGCAATATTGTTTGTCTTCACAAAGAATCCCATGTGAGATGTCCAGCAGGAGATGGTCAGTATTTTTAAAAAATGAATCCTGGGCCTGGTCTTGAAACTGTGTACCCACAAAGCAGATTTTGTGGGTGTTTTGAAATTTGCAAAAAAGCTCTTTGTGAACTGCAAGGACTGTGATGGACTTTGCCTTTTTTCTTTTTCCCTGTTATCATTCTATCATCTGCCTTGAAGAGAGATCCCAGGGAATTTGCAGAGTCTTGGCAGGGTCCTTTGTATAATGAACATAACAGAAGAAAGCTGCAGACTGTCAGGGCAAATGTGGGACGTGAAACCCAGGCAGAAGTGCTGAGCCCCTGCTGACACCAGCACAGTGACAAATGTCACAGCCTGTGCTGCATAATTGAGGGTCTGAAAGGAAGAGTGAGCAGTGGCAAAGGAGCTCAGGAGGGATATGACTCTCCTGGTCTATAAGCTACACTAAACATTTAACACTTCTACTTGATATGTTTCATTGACTTTGGTCTTTGTTTAAGGAAATAGATCGAGGCAGACATTTATTGTGAAAAACTCTTTGTAGCCTTAACCAATTATATTCATAGGGCCATTCTCTCCTCTAAGCTGATTACTCAGCTTTTCTATTTTCTCTTGTTAGCTCTAGTTTCTCCTGGCAGCCACAGCTAATTGTGGTGCAGGTGTGAGCTTTTAGGGCAAGCAAACCAGGTATCTGCCTCTCATGGTGAGGTTAGAAGCAAAAGAAGAGCAGATTGGGACACTCAAAAGTTAGTTTCAGTGAGCAACAAGAGCATCCAGGAGCCAGACTGCACCTCTGTGAGGTCACCCTGTAGTGGAGTCACCTCCTTGGAGGAGTAGTGGAGCAACATGAGCCAGAAGATGCTAGCTTAAGGAGGAGGGTGTAGTGGGGCAGGAAGGAAAGGCAGTAAGTAAGTCCTGTCCCTGAGGTTGGAAACAGTCTTCTGAGTCACTGGGTCCAGGTGCAGCATATTTACCTGGATGTTGGTGAGGATGTCTGATTGACGGCCTGCTGGCAAATTTTTCTGAGAGGTAGAAATCAAGATTGTTAGAAAGGGCTTTAATTGAGGCAAGTGTCTAGGACACAGAAGCCAAACACCTCATGTTATGCTCTTTTTTTCTATTTCTCCTTTCTGAAGGGCTGAAATCCTTTTCAACTGAGCACACCAGCCAGTCAGGTAGTGGGGAGGAAAAACAATGGCTACAGAAGCACAGTCACTTGACCAGTTTCGAAGTCTCCCTTTTCAGAGATAATAGTGCAAATACAAGATAAGTGAATCTTTATGATCAGAGTGTTAGCAAAATTATCACTGACTACCCTAGGAAAAATAAAGAAGCCAGTACTGTTCAGAGTGGTCTGTCCCACTAACTCCTTAACTCATCCTGCCATCTGAACTCAAGCCAAATGCAGATGGGGGGGTGTGCCTCATCCCCAGCCTCTGGGGGCTGCAGGCACCACCCCAGTGCCCCACGATTTCTTGAAGAAAGCTTTGACTAGCCTCTTTGCTGTACCCATGTTTCAGTTAAATAGTTTGGTATGGATTAGTAGTACCACCAGCTACTCCACTAGTAGAGTGAAGAACTAGAGACACAGAGACGTTTTAAAATGCCTTTTCCATTTTCCTGTAAGTTTCATCCTTCTTGGGGAGAATGAGAATTTTGTTCTGCTTTCCTTAGCCATTTTCAGTGGAAGGATGTGGGTGTCTTGCAAGGCTTCCTGCAGTTGCAAAGTCCTAAGAGTTTAGGTAACTTCTTTCTCTCACTGACATACTGTCTGTATTAGCTTTTTCTTTTCTTTCATGCTGAAGATGCATTTTTCTGCAGAGCAGATTGAAATGTACAGCAGCCCAGTCTGTCTAAATGTCTCTGGGGGTAGGATAGTCCAAGTCTCTCTCAAGCCTCTACATGTACCTAGACATGCCAGCACACAAACATTTTTAGCTTGCTTATACAACACTCAAAGTAATTTGCTGATGACCTCTCATCACTCTCATGAGATGAAGAAATTCACTGTCACCAGATTTTGTGAGACGATTTTATAGCTTCATATTTTTTCGTGACTCTATTATTGAACAAATCCTTACAGAATATTTGGTGTCATCTCTAGGAATGTAAGGAATACTCTAAGAAATCTAGACGTTTGATCTTAATTTTATTGAGTTGAACAACACTCACACTTTCCATTCTTTTATCCCCACTGCTCTGTAAATCCTAATGTTTTTTTCCACTTTTAGACACTGGTCATTCAGCATGCTCTGAAGAAGTGTCGAGTAGTCGATGGTATACTGGACAGCTGTATAGTTTTAAGTAATGTGTTTCATTTTATGCTAAAACCTTAGATGAAGTAAAGACTCCTCTCTTTCTGATGTCTGCCTGCAGTTGGACATCCTACATTCTGTTGTCAGGGTTATCTAAAAATTTAAGAACTTGTCAGGGCTGAATTCTAACTTTTATTGAAATTGTCTATGGACTACATATGTAATATATAGAAATTCTCATTTTTCTTCTTTGTATCCATCTACTTAATCCTGGCTTATGTTTTGTTCAATTTCTGTGTAGTTTAAAAAATTTAACTCCGTTTGTGAGTGTGAAGAAATAAACCAAAAATATGACTGAATTGCATTAAAAGGGACCTTGATCCTGATAAGGTAATGGTTGTAATATTTTAAAAAAGTAGCAATGAGGTAAGTTTCTTATCTTGCTAAATTGAGAAGAGATTAGCTACTGCTGAAGAATACAATTTCAAAAACATTTGAAGACTTGCAAGTAAAAATAAAGACTTTTTCAAGGTGAACTACAGGCCCTCTGCCTTTAGTATTTGCTCCTTTAGCAGTTTTTTTTTTTTTTTTCTGTAATAGTCCAGTCATCTGCAGAGGGGAACGTACACAAGCAGGTGGTCTTAATATGTTTCACAAGTGACAGCCTTTAATGTTACAATCAGACATAAACGTTAAAATGCCTCAATTTGTGTACTTCTCTTGCCAACAAAAGGAGTAGAATTAGACTTCCTTTTATTAAAAAAAAAATTATTTTGAATGTCTAAAACTTCACAGAATGGGCAGTTGAGATACAGAAGGTTTTCCTACCAAAACATGTGCAAGATATTACTTCCCTTAATATAACTAGAGGTTACCCTAAAACAGCCTCACAAAGTTGCAAAGAAAATCAGTCATGATAAGGTTAAATGTTTATCCTTGGCCTTTGAACCACTGGTAAATGAAAACAGCAAATGACTGGGTTTAGTCATATAAAGATCTTTAACTTGTCAGTTAAAATTTTACTCAGGGTAGTATGACAGGTTGTTGCATAATGCTGCAGGAGAACTAATTAATTAATAACAGAGTTCCTTGCCTTCATGGGAAGTCTGCTAGTTTGGAGGCTTCATCTCTCTTGTTCCAGCCTGTCATTCATTGGTCCTTGCATAAAACCAAGTTTGATGTAAAGAAAAATACTTACACATATCTTGCTGTTGAACTACTTTTTTGTACTTCTTTCTACTCCAATGTCTACTGCCATTTACTTGAGGATCCTGTAAGTCTCTATTTAAAAATATCAGTCTGTAGCTCTTCTGGCTGTAAGTGAAACATGTTAAAGTCCCATGTTTATGATGCATGAATCTGTAATTTTTATGAAATCATGGATCAGAGGCTACTGTAAACTAACCATATTCTGTAAATGGAGCATTTATTCCAGATGAATCATTCTATTTTATTATTGTTATGCTCTTACAGATTTTTAAAGACAAAAATGTACTCTTTCAGACCTACTGAGCTGGTTTTATCAATGTGTGTGCTTTCTTATTGGTTGGTGTTTGTTTCTTTGGGCATTTCTATATGGTTTTCTTTCACCTAAACTGAAACACCCTCTCTTTAAAAATCGTGTTCAGGCCAGGCTCTGCCTTAATGTCACATCGATTCTTGCATCTTTACCATAACACTGACAGCCTTATCTTACATCCAGTTCATCTCCTCTGTTTCTGGAAACCAAGAAACTGATCACACTGTGCCATTTCTTGAGCAAAGGTTTAATTAATTTAAGAAGCTACTGTTGTGCTCTGCCCATCCAGTCTATTCCAGCAGTAACACTCTTAATAGTTCTTGGAAATCTTAGGTACAAAACCTGAAAATTGCTACAGAATTTGTTAATGGGAAGATGGTAAAACCTTCCAAATGGTCACAGAGATCTCATTACTGCAAGGTGTAGGTGGCTTGATCTGATGGCACTATGAGTGCATTCTTTTTTTATACCTTTTATTTTTTCAGATACCTCTATGAAAACACACAAAATGGGTGACAAGGAAACACAGCTAGTCTAATTGAATGCAATTCTGAACTGGAAAAATTTATTTCTCAGTCCTCAAATCTGCCCTAATCTGTGCTAAATCTGCCCTTCCTCTACTAATCTCCTATCAACTGAAACACACTTTAAATCAGTACTGTTTTCTCAGCTATGAATATTTTCTGGACTCTGCTGGAATATGTCACAATCTGATCATAGATATTTGTATTGCAAATTGTAGAATTGTTTGTTTTGTTGTTTTGGGATTTTTCTCTGTGTAGGAGTATGTCTTACAGGATGATTCCAATTTCATACTAGAAAAAAATTATGGTAGTCTGTTGTATCCTGGTACTGTACTACGCACAAGCTAAGAATAGACTCACAGCAGAGGAAATCATTGCCTCATTCTGCAACAGCAGCTTTCTTTGAAGCCTCCTAAGTGATTGTTGGTTCCAAGTGGCTGGAGAGATTTGTCCAGATTACAGCTGGAGGTATNGGGGGTATGAAGAAACAATAAAGATGAGATCTGTTTTCCTGACTGTTGCAGAAGTGAACCAGAAGGATTAATACAGTTCATCAGTTGTGCTGCTAAAATAATTTTGACTGCCTTACTGTAAGTCAGAAAAATAGAAGTCAGTCTAGAAAATCTTCTAAAAATGCACTGTTAGGCAAAAATAGTATAAGAAACTACAGCCCAAACTCACTCACTCACTCACTCACTCACTCACTC
>VZRX01014026.1:29688-42349 GCA_013398075.1 Notiomystis cincta
TGGGAAAACGTTTACGCTTTCATGTGCCTACAGCAGTGCTTTTTTAAGCTAGGACTGCCACATTTGGTATCTTCTGCAGAGCCAGATTTTATGAGATTTTTTAACCTTTCTGCCAGGATCATAAGGTTATTCATTTACTCATAGAAGAGCTTCAGGTGTGTACTGCTTCTTTATGGGTTTTACCCCTTTGTTTTAAGAATGAATGTTGATTCCCCTACCAACAAGGATCATCTGCTCTTTTTCAGACTCTGTACAACAGNACCACCTACTGCAAAAAAAAGAATACAATTAAGATAATGAAGAGTAGAACTAAAGGATAAAAACTCTTCTTCTAGTTAATTCCACCAAGTTTCTCAGCTGTTGTGTGATACTCTTCTGTGATTTGAATTTATAGAATAGAAAAAGCAACAAAGCCACATACAATCAATTCTTCCATTTTGTTATTAAGTTTGAAATGAGAAGGCTTAGCTTTTGTTCAAAACTGTACAAACAAAAGTGATTTTGACCTGCATACCTGCTGAAATAGGAAGGAGGCAGAATCACTCAGCACTTCTACACACCGACCCAAGAATTTGTAGAGTGCTTTGTCTTTGTCCAAGTTGTAAGGAAAATAAAATTTAATAGCTTTAAGAGAGGCCCATTTGCCTTCAACAGGTGATTTGCACACAGCATTCATTCAAATCCAAAAGAGGAAGAAAAAGATTTCCACTCCATGAAGAACATCTCCACAAAGGGTGACAAACATTAATGGGACAAAGTACACTTGAAACTAGGTGGAGTAAGAAAAATTGAAATATGTTCTTCTAGAATGATCAACTACATGCACGTGTCCTGTCACATTTTCAAGCACTTCAGTGAGCATTTTAGCTGATTTTTTTTATGTATCTATTTTTCATGTAGTAGAAACAATAAAAATATATTTTTTGAGGCTCATTCAAATAGTTTTAGTGACGTCTAACCTATACACCTAAACATTCTTAAAAATCCCCTGCTGTTAATCTCATATAGATGTATATTTTATGGCTTCAAGTACCTTATTTTAAATAAACATCAAAGTCTTAAAATTCGGAATTATTTTGTTAGGAAATAAGTAAGAACAGACTGATTGTTTTGTGAGGTTATGTAGCTTCCTGAAGTGCAATATACCTTGTAATTTAGCAAATTATAAATTAATAATTAAAAAGTAATGTTATGGCAGTCCAAAATACTTAATAACAGAAGTCTTATAACTTATTTTTAAATGAGAGAAAGTAATAATATACTAGATTTGTCCCTTCTGATGTAATGCCATTTCTTTCTGAGATACTATTCAACCAGGTATGAGGAGTATGGGTTAATTTTGCCTAACTGATAATTTCTAGTATTTAATATTATTCATCTCTCTAAAGAGTGTTTTTTAAAAGAAATTCAATATTCATGCATAAACAGTTTTATCTTTGTCTGTATATAGTTCTCTTTCAAAATGTGTCTCAAGGCTGAAATTTTCAGGAAGCCAAAGGGCAATTTTGTACTTATCTCCCATAACCAGCAAATAGAAGTACCCAGTCCTGTGGCACTCTTTCCAAAGTCTTTCCTTCAATCTCCATTTTTTTGAAGTGGTCATAGTGAAATGAATGAAACTGAACTGTGCAGAGGGAATTAAAAGCAAAAGAATGTCAGTAGCCCCAACATTTCTTCTTCCTAAGAGCTCAGTTCCTAAGTGGCCCTTACATAAAAAAGCACAATGCAGCCAACAATGGTTTCTTTTTTTCTGTATAAAGGTCTTTTCTTGTTAGACAAACATCTGATAAATGCCAGTGATTTCCTTGTGGGTAGGATTTATCTCACCCAGAAGCACAAAACAAAGAAAAGCAACACAGAAATAAATCCTTTGGCCTTTTATCACCATGTGAGTCACCAGCATGGTAAGTGCAGTGGAATTCCTATGGGCTATTGCAATTAGAAGTCCAGTCTGAAAAAAACTAGTTTCAGCACCCAGAAAACAGGTATCTGTATCTGTATCTGCATCTGTATCTGTATATATATATATTATGACTTCTTTCAAAGATATAAATTTAACACATTTTTATGTCTTTTTCCCTGAAGACTGCGCCTACTAAGGATTTTATTCAGTTTGTTTGAAGCACTGTTTCTTGGTAACATGTCAGGTGGTAACAGGAGTCTGAAGGACGCATGCCTGCTGTGATATATCTCAGGGAAATACATAAGAAAATTCACATGTTGCTCAAGTCTAGAGTCCCTGGGAGAAGGTCACATCCACTAAACTTACTGTCTGTGCCTTAGGCTTGAATCAATTGCCCATGACTGGGTCTAGAGCTATTCAAGATTTCTTGCAAATAGATGCCTACCTAACAATAGGTACCTATGCAGAAGGTACTGGACTTTTGGGTTGTATTTGCCCATATCATGCATCCCAAGGAATACTTAGATGCCTCAGTTAAGGTAGCTGGTCTTGCCCCTATAGTTAGGAGATAGATTAAATTTGCCTTCAGTATTTTTGTTCTCTATGCTTTCAGGGCTTTTATCCAATGAGGATGTATGCATATTTATTAATATTTTTAAAGTAAGTAGCACGGGATTTGAAAGGCTTACAAAGAAATGAATCATTTCAATTAATGTAATTACTGTCATCAGTGAAGATAAAATTAACTGCATGCATGGGCCAGTAAGTGCAACACAGACTACTGAACTGTTAAGCAAGTTCAAGTTGCCACATGCACAAGACAAGAAGTCTGGAGAAAATTGTGGGTTATTATGAGATTAAAATTGCTAACATAACACGTACTTGCAAGTGATAAACTCATATTGTGAAGAAACCTTTATAAGGAGGTTCTAAAGGTTAACTCTAAAAACTCTCTAAAACCTCCTATGTTTTAAATGTAGTGATATTTAAGTAAATAAACCCCCAAAGTATAACAAGAACTGTATCCATTAGTTGGCTTCTTGTTGCATGCCATTACCTGGAATCTATTTTATACTTGACAAATGTAGAACTCATAAACTCATACCACAATGCTCTGAATTATTTATTGTGCTGTAATTATTATGCTCAATTTTTCTTCAAAGCATTTTGATTCCTTGGAGTATGGTATGACACAATAAGGAAATATAAAGGAGTTTAATTTTCTTCTGTCAAAATTCAGAGTGAAGTTTATTTTAAAAATGTGCTTAGATAAAACTGAAAATTTTCCCTGTAACATCTCACTGTAGCAGACCAACTACTGAAATGATTTGTTAGTGTAAAAAAAAAAGTCATTTTGATATTATAACTTTGAGACATTATTCCTTTTAATATCCAGAAAATATAATATTACATGTATATGTATTTGCATTAACTCTGAACCTGAGTAATATACCCCAGGGAACAACAGTGTTATTTTAGTAGCATAATCACCAAGGAGGCGAAATACTTCAAATTTTTGAGGGAAAAGAAAGAACTTGTCCTAAATAGAGCATTTTATATATAAGAGATCATTGGTGGTTTGTGTTTCTTTTGAAAAGTCATAAATTTTGAAATGTCATCTATTTATTTAAATTTAGTATATAGTAAATATATAGTATTATAATTCTTATAATACTATGCGGAGAATAGTATCCCAATTCATTGTTCAATAGATCTCAAATATGAAAACTTACTTCTGTGTCTTGGCTCACAAGACAGTAACATAGGAGACTAGCAGGCATAATCTGCATTCTACTTTGAGGAACCTTTGATCTAGGACTTCCACAATAAAAAAGTTTGGCCTTCCAAAGCGGAGTAGCCACTCACAGGATTGAGCTGTAAACTTGGAGAGCCTTGTAAGTACGTGATCAGCATTAAAGCCAGATTTCATTTAATGTTGCTGCTCTTTCTCTTCACTCCCATTGATTCCTCCAGTTGTGTTTTCTGTATGTCACACTACTGGTATAATTGGGTTACATTCCAAAATATTAGCTTATTTAAATTCTGTAACAACAATAGTTGTCCCCTTCCTTAGTTTTCTTCTCATATGCTCTTTTTCTGCTCTGCAGAAAAGAAAAGGGGAAATGACTCAGTTGAAAGTCCAAAAAGCAACTTATAACAACAAATGAGGAAGAAAAGGATTTAGAAAAGGATTTAGATGCTTAGGAGTTATAGGTACTTGCCCTTCTCTGCACATGCATGGGACATTTCTTCTGAAGCCTGAAAGCACAGTAATTTTGTGGTGTAAGAGACTAATTCCTCAGCCATCTCCTACTTAGATCCTGGTAAATGTGATTTTTGTCTTGTGCTCTATTCTAACCTTCACTGAAGAATGAATATTGGGAAGGAATTAAATGTGGAGAGTAAAAGGGTGAAGGAGAAGAGAAATAACAGACAGTAAGACAGTAGTCTGTAGTACATCTCCTTAATACAAATAAAGGGAGAAGATGACACTTTCCTCTGAGGTTTTGGGAGCCTTGTAAATGTTGCAAACATCAGTGTGTTGGTAACAGCAGTTAAACAGGGATAGTCCTCATAAAGTTTAATGTTCTACATGTTTAAGTGTTATGTATGTGCATATTTATATAAACCTCTACATGGTAGAAAAAATACAAGTATTTTATTTGTAGTATCCAGTTCAGAGCTGTCATGTTCTGAAAATTGTTGACATTTTGGAAAAAAGGTGTCAGGTTATGAGTTCTAGGTGAACAGTGTTGTTTCATGTGTTAGAAGACCACCGTAGAAGAAGTTAGAGAAGTCATTCTAACTATTCAAGAGTCATGAATAACTGATCCCTTCCTTTCTTGATGATAGGATTCCCAGAAATTGGGCAAGACATAAGAAGTTTACTGCCTTGGTCAGTGGAGACTTTTTGGGTGCAACAGAGTCACATGATGTATTCAAACCATTGAAATTCCTTGGGCCTTCCTCAAACCTGTATTATGTTCAGTGCTCTGCCTAGTCCACAAATGGACAATCCTTAAAAGTAAAGGTTTTTTATCTGCAGCTCTGCTTCTCTCCCTCCAAGCTCAGAAACCTTGTGTCTCATAGGAGGTGCTCTACGCGGCACCGGAGGTGTTTGGGTCATCACCCTGTGTCACTGCAGGATGGCAGGAGGGGCAGAGTTAGCAGAGGTAGTCACACACACTCTGAAAGCCAAGGAAAAATAAGCCTCATGTTTGGGGAAACCATGCAAGTCTGTAAGGCCCTAAATGGGATGGGCATTAGCTTTATAGGGTAGATACTTTAGTAATCCAGGCAAAAGGTCACATGAATCCAGGGAATAGTACTGTAGCGAGGTTTTCCCTCAGGTGGGAGCAGACTTGTTTCATGTTTAAATGAAACCAGATATGTATACTCAGGGAAAGTACATCCAACAGGTATGCTAATGCTATATTCTCTGGTCTGATTTTGCCTTTGAAAGTTTATAGCTCCTTTTAACAGATTCTAGGTGTTCACTTCCAGCCAAAGATAGAAGCTATAGTAAATTTTGTCCTGATTTCATGAGAACTCAGTTTCAGGAATATGACAACTGGTAAGTAAAAAAAGAGATAATGTGCCATCAAGCATGAATTTTTGCAAATAGTTTAATCTGTGTTAGTTCTGGTGTAAGTTGTGGAAAATAATATACACTAAACACTACAAGTGTATTTCACCATTGAATGTTTATTTTCCATAAAATCTGAAGTTGAGCATCACATAAAATACTGAAATTAAATATTACATTGTATAATTATCAAGCATTGAACTGAAATCTACATACAATGCTTGTGGAGTATTTTGCTTATGTTTCTGATGGCTCATTTGATTAATGCCTAGGACGTTATTTATCTAATTATTTATTCATTTTAAAAGTAGAGTCAGAATAATAATATAAATGTGTAAAATATTCAGCTAGGCTAAGATAATTGTGGCTTAGACAAAACTAATTTGAATCAGTGAGAAATGTAAAAAAAAATTTGCATATGTGAGCCCATGTGTGAAGAGTAACATGAACAGATGCTGTGCAGCTTACACAATTCACATAATTATTGTGTCTGTGTCTTTGGAAGCGACAGATTTTATCAGAATAAAATTAATTTGAATATCTTGTATTTTTAGAACAAATATTGCATGGTGGCTCCTGCTGAAATGGTTGCAGGAGTATATCTGAAATTTTCTGTATTATAGAGAAATTTTATTTCTATGCTTTATAAACGTATTTCACCAGAAACCACCTTCTGGTATACCTCTCTTGTCAAAGGAATATAGGAATGTGCAGGTTCATACATGAAATACAGAGGTTCAGATATAATTTCTGGATTAAATCCTTCATTTGCCAAATGCATTTTCTGATGCTTGAAAGTTGAAGTTATTTGCATAGCATCCTAGGAAAGAAATAATTCAAGTAAGATGCAATATTCCATTTCAGTCTATATCACTGAAAATATTATGTACTTACTGAATAAAACAGATCATACAATTTACTATACAATTTCTTCAGTTAAATAATTATCAGATTCACAAGCACAGTGAAATCTAAATCTAAATTAATATTTTATTTCTTATTCGTTTGCCTAATAAAGCAAAACACAAGCTTGCAAGTTTCTGTTTCAAAATATGCATTTTCCCTTAACTTTCCTTAGGGCAGCTCACCCCAAAATCAGTGGAGTATGGAACACTTGGTGATGCTCTGCAGAGAGCTGACTGATTTTGTGGTACTGGCTCTGTTCTGATTTCCCACTGCTAAACTTAATTGAAAACATTAAACCCAACAATGCTAAACTCCTTCTTGTCTTATTTGTCTGTATAAATAGTGGCTGTACAGACATTATTCAAATGCCAATTCATGTGCAAGCTGTTCTGCACACAATAGTTGGTGTATGCAAACAGAGGTGGTATATAAATTAATCTCCTTTCAAATGTTGTTTACATTAAGAGAAAAGTTTAAAACAGACTGTTCTTAAGCATTGTTATTATTTCTATGGTGTTTTCAATGTAGTGAACATTTTCTTTTAGTTCCCACGTTGAAAAGAACCACTTTTTAGTTCTTGTTGAAAGGAAGTTAAAAAACTCAGGTGGAAAACATAACAGAGCCACGGAGTTCCTTGGTTCGTTGCATCCTTCTCCCCGTGCCTCTGCTATTCTTTTAGAATCCAGAGACACTGAGAACAGAAAATCAGTCTGTCTGAATTGCACAAAACCAGTCAACCATAATTGTAAGTCATATTAGAAAAAACCTACATAAGGACTGCTGAAAAGTTTTCAAGGCTGATTTAGTTTATAATCCAATTTTGCATGAGAATTTAATGTATTTTTTGGTCACTCTTGATTAGGGTGACCTCTTCCTCAGGACCTAGAGAAGGAAACCAATTTTCTTCTAAATAGAAAATTGTGAGTTCAGCATTTATCCTCTAACACTCTCCTAAGATGCTTTATAAAGTAACGGCATTTTTTCTTGTTTTGATTTTTTATTTAAATAAAATTGAATTTATCTCCTTGAATAAAAATTTGCACATGTGTAAATATTTACTAGTTACTAGCAGTACTAATTAATTAGTACTGATAGTAACTTTGGTTACTTTAGCTCCTCCTCAGTTACCTAAAAAATATTCTAGTCAGAGAACATATAAATGCTAACAGGTTTAATCAGTTCCACATATATAAACCTGAGAACTCTATAGATTTGCTCAGTCTAGAGGAACTGTAAAGACAGATCTGTTCCAGAAGCTTTTCCCAGAAGAGGCCACTTATATCCTGAAGCATCATATGCTTAGTGTATAGGAAGATACATTTATTTAGTACAGTAATCTGTTAGTGAAAAAAGGGTTTTCTCAGTCTCTAAATTCTTAAATTTGTGTCTTTTAGACAATCTGTCAATATTTAAGGAAAGGTAAAACTGCCAAATGCCTCTCAGCATCCCTTAACAGTAGAAAACTGTGATCTACAAACTTTCCTACAAGGTAATGTGGAGCCCTTTCCTACCCTTTGCAGTCCATGCTCTCCTGCCTGGTTCCCAAGGGGTGTAATCCTTACACTTTTAAAGTAAAGTGGACATAAAAAAAGAATTGTATCCCAGTTCTGCTTTTGTACTTTAAAACATGTGAGTGCATTTTAATTCTCATGTCAGGAAATCTTCTCTATAAAATTTTTGTCTTACTATCTGTTGTAAATAACCTAGTATTTCTCTGGTGCCTTATCAGTAACAGTGAATAATAATCACCTCAAGAGCAACCACATCAGGAAAAGGTTTGAAATGGATCATGTCACCCTTTTTTTTATGAGAAAACACTGTTAGGAGTAAGACTACATGTGTGCTTGCTTAGTCTTCTATTGACTAGAAGAAAACACTAGTTAAAGATGAAGAACTTTAAAGAAAAATCCAACAGCTAAGTTATTAATCACATCTAGGATTCTTAGGTATAGATGGATTTCTAAAACAAAATAGAAGTTTAATTCATCACATATTTGCTAAAATTCATCATAATAACAATCATAGGAGCAGTAATTTAGGCTACTACTACCTTTTGTTCTTGATTATTGAAACAGTTTGTAAAATGCACTCTGCATTACATGATTGCAGAGACCAATTTTCAAGTCAGAGAGAAGATAAATACAAATGGGAGACAACTGATTGTCTTACCATGATTCTCACAAAGCGTGGTTGAGCATAACTTGGAAGGAAGTCCACAACATGCCTGTAAAGCCTTTCTCCATTAAAGGTGTAGTGACGTTTAAGCACAACAGCTGCCATCCCTGTTCTTCCTTCATAATCTAAAAAAATTGAAAAATAGCATGACAAGTAAGAGTGCTCATGAATGTTTTATGACATTTAGGGGGATTTAGTATTAGTCAGAACAAATAAATTGATATTGTGAAATATCTGTCCTGTTTTCTCAGACATCACTGAGTATAAAGTATATGATATTTTATTTATAAGGTGCATGATATTTTATTTACAATACATGGTATTGGAAGACTTTAAAAGTTACTTTCAGTGGGTTTATTCAATTAAAAAAAATGTCACTGATCTCTTTTTATTAGGAATTCTCTGTATCTGGAAACAGTCTGCTTGATTTTATTCCTACCTGGTCACTGGTAACATGGTAACCTGATTAAATCAGAGAGACCATTAGTTAAAAAAAATCTTTAATGCACTCACACAAAGACTAATGCAATAGATGGACACTGAAATGTATGAAGCTGTACTTGCTCTGTATAAAGTCAAGGGCCTATTGTACACTGTGCAATAGGCAGTGCTGAGTGCTTTGCACTCTATTCCACAGGCAAATTTGTGACAAAAAGGGTAAGTAGCTCCTAGTAAATTACAGACATCTAATTATAGCTGACATGCAAACAGAAACAAAACCCTTTACAGAAATATATAACAGACATAGTTCCTGCATTCTAATTATTGAAATACGAGTAAAAATTCTAAGTGGAGAAAATACCTAAGTTGGAAGAAATCAGCTGCCACAGTTAAATCTGTTCAGAAAACAAAAGCAGCCTTGAGGTGTGCCTAAAGGTACTGGAAAGAAAAAATGTGGCTATTCCTTTTCCTGAAAGTGAATCTGCAGTTACTGAAATGGGGATATGCTGTAAAGTTTATTTTGGCAGTATTTGAGACTCAAGTCAATATAGAAACATGAAAGACTATGCTATCTAAACTTTGTTGACACTACAACCAAAAATTGATGTGATTCTTGAGGCATTTTTTTATGTGCTATTTACTGCCTGAGGTAGCAATAACCCTTTCAAGGAGCTCCTGTCAGCTCCAGCTGTAGATGGTAATGAGAGATGCTTTGAACATTAGGCTACAGTTTTATTTGCGTGCATGGCATGACTGCCACCTGCTGATCAACCATACAAATGATGGCCTTTTAATTTTATTTTTATGGATCCACTTTCTTTGAACCCATTCTGTTTCCTATCTCGCAGTACTGTCTTTTGACAGCTTCTTCTTCCTGTGACTAGTTTCTTTTAATACTAGACTTTATTTGCCTTTTATTTGCCTTCAAAGGAGACAATGAACAGTTACTCAGCACCAGAAAAATTTGTCTTCCTCAGCCTGTTCCTTCAATGGATGCAGCCTCTGAGAAATTTTCTACCTCATCTTGTAGTTTGGTTTCCTACACCTTTTCAGCATGGTATTGTATATTTTTATAAAGCATCATATATGATTGAGAACATTCCAATTATGAAAAATATATGTGTTCTTGGACAGTACTCATAAGGTAATGGTTTCAGACTTTTCATCTTTTAATATGTTCTGTTTTACCATTTTTCTGATGAAAGCCTGTAGCCTAAGAGAAGCCATGTGTTGTTCATAACTTTGTATTTCTCACTTTGTATTTCTCACTTCTGTAGTCCTATTTTTAATTTATCCCAAAGTTTCTTCCATTCATTGCAAGATTTTGGTACGTCATGTTTATTAAATACAGCATTTTAACGAAACTTAAATTTCAAAACACTGTGGAAAATCCTGAATTGATTGCCAAGTTGAATTGCCAAGCTGAAACCACTTATATCCTTACATGTATTAGTGCATTCAGTTGCAAGAACAGAAAAGTTACAGTAAGAAATTACTATCTTAATTTTATATTCTTAAACTATAGGGAATCTCTTACCTTTCACGCTTACACCATACACGTTAACTTCTTGGACAAAATCCATCATACCAATGATCTCTGCAACTTCTAAAGTGGCAACATTTTCTCCTTTCCACCTGTAGAAAATATTTCTTATATTAATATACATGTTAACTTACACAATTTTTATTCTATATGTGACAGAGAACTACTTTAATGTGGGAAACCATTATTCTTAACTGAAGAGTATGGATAGACAGACAAATCCTTTTCTGGTTTAGTGCCACCTCATTTGAGATCCCAGCAATACAAGAAGTGTCAAATTAGAAAAATTCTACTATGTGGGAGTGAACTTTGGTGGGCTTGGTTCCTATCCCTAGTGTTTTTTCTTAAACAAAGTTGACATTGATCAGGTTTGAGTCTGACCTGTGTCCTCCAGTCCTGCATATGTGTGGTTTCTTCCAAGCTCCCTGGATTTTCTCTTAACGTTGTGCTATACCTGAAAGTGTCTCCCACCCGGTCAGTGAAGTAGAGGAACCCATCCTCATCCATCACTAGGAGGTCTCCTGTGTCAAGGTACACATCTCCTTCCACAAACACATCACGCAGCAGTTTCTTCTCTGAGGCTTCTTTATTTCCAACATATCCAGAAAATGGGGCATCCTCAGTAACTTGAACAACCAGAAGACCTGGTTCACCTGCAGGCAATGGAAAGAGGATGAAAAGAAGCATATACAGAGTGGGCTATTAAGAGCATAAATTATCTTATTAAAATTCCTTTAGAATGCCACGTCTGTTCTATGTGTTATTGCTACATTTTGTTAGCTATTGCCTGAACAAAAGAAACAGGTGAGTGGAAAAGGTGACATAATTTTGCTTCCTTCTGTTCCAGAAAGCTGGACCACAGGGAAGAGATTTTTGGAGTATGTTGTACATTTCTAAAAGATGATTTGTCTGTCATTTGAGAAGGGTGATGGAAGTCAAACAATACATGAAGAGGCAAAATATATAGCGCCTAAGATCTTGTGCTTTGAGGTTTTCCAGAGGACAGGGTTGCCACTGCCCTAGTACTGGTGTGCTGGTGTGGCAACACAAGTTGTAAGCCACAATGTGTCTGGACTCTTGACCATCAAGGAGTCCCTGGGGTCAGAAGAATATCCCTATTGGGCATCACTCCTTGTTGATGCCTGTCTAAGTCCTGTTTATAACAAGGGTAAAACTTCCACTGGCTTCACTGGAATTGATTTCAGAATATCCTTTAAATTACTTTTATTTTATTCCTTCAGCAGATGTAAGAAGATATTTTCAAACAAATAATTTTCTTCATATCTGTGTTTCTGCCTCTTAACAAAAACCTCTTCCTTTTTTTTGAACACTCAATGTGGGAACTGGAATTAAAGCTCATACTGCCTTTCAGAAGAGGAGCTTGCATTGCTGCAAATACGATGCATGAAGAACAACTGAACAAAAATATCAAATTTAAAAAAGTATTTGCTCTAACCCCATGTCAATTTTACAGGAGGATCCTCTAGTCCAGTTTGTGAACTTACTGCCATTACTCATATTGCATCAACTGACAGCTTCAGAGTGATCTAAAAGTACGTGTAACAACCTGCAAAATTTTTATAGTTGTGTCATGAGGCTGGGAATTTTATCTATTTAACTGAGAAACCAATAATTTTTGTCCAGTTTCTAATGTAACTGTAGTGAGGAAGCAGGCTCTTTTCGAGGAAAAAAAATTAATATTTTTCTTGATTTGCATGTTATCAGCAAATCATATATTATCAGAAATAATAGAAGATTGCTACTTTTGTTTCCAGTACCACTACCAGAATATATGATATGATATGATATGATATGATATGATATGATATGATATGATATGATATGATATGATATATGATATGATAATTATTATATTATCAAAGATAAGCAATAAAAGTTGCTGATTTGATGACCATTACTATTGTATGTCATTGAGATCTGACTTTATCATGACCTATTATAATTCAGGGCATCTATAAAAGCCTCTCTTCTATGTTCAGGAATTTTATCTCGATGATAATTAAATCTACATACTAAAATTAGTGATGTTAAAGACCTTTTCCCCAAAACTGGTAATTTTGACCAAATGGATTCATCCAGGTGTACA
>VZRX01014026.1:43613-79237 GCA_013398075.1 Notiomystis cincta
CATCCAGGTGTACACAGGCACATGAAAATTTAACGTGGCTTTGGTAAATGCAGTGCTGTCTTTTGTGACACTCACTTTTCAGGATTTTTCTCAAAGATATTCTTAGCTAAGAAGGTATCCTATTTTTAATCTGGGAGCCTCAGCTCTTTGAAGCAGATTACTCCATTTTAAGTGGGAGTTTGGAAAGTCTGTGCAACTCTAGGTACTAAATAGATNATTATTGTATGTATTAGCAACAGATCCCAGTTTGGATCTATTTTCCAGTGTAATTTTCAAGTTTTAAGTGTATGTCAAAAATCTGTTGCTCACAGAAATATCATCATCTAAACAGAGTTATGTTAGTTAATAGATAGCTAATATTTTTCTTACCTATGGGTGCTTTCTTACACCTTCCATTTTCATCTTTTATAAGTTCTTGTTTCCAGACATCATATTTCAACAACTCAAAAGAAAGTAGAAACTAAAAGAAAAAGGGGAAAAAAAAGCACATATGCATACTATAAAACATCACTTTCTTACTCACTTTCTAGGTTTGATAAAATTGCTTTGAATTAATGAATAGTCCCTATTGATTTTGAAGACTTGAGACAGCCTGAAATAAACTGACAGTATTCTGAGATGCACTTGTCAGAAAGTGTTTATATAATGATAAGCAACACTAAGTCTACATATACAGATAAGTGTTCATCTCCTGTATTGATAAAAAGATGTCCATTGCCTTAGAGTATGGTCAGATTCAAATAATTTATATGAAGAATATTAAAACAGTGCATTTTATTAAATTGTCAGTTTTGCTTTAAAACTACCATGCATTTCTAAGCAGAGGCTTAATATCACTGGAGTGCAAATCAAGATGATTCTCTGACAAAAAAATCCAAAATAAATTTACAGATGTCTCAAAAATTACTCCAGACAGAGCCAAGTGGAAACTTATAACTTAATGCCTTAATTAGTCTTTTGTGCCTCAATCCTTCCTCCACATGATTAAGATTGCTAAAAGATTGAAAGTCTTGCGGAGTTCTTATCATGGTCATACCAAGGCATTTTTGGCCTCTCAAATTAGAAGCAGAAATCATTTGGAAATCATTAATCTGGTCTTGATCTTAATTGATCTGAATCTTTAGTATTGTTTGAACAGTATTTCATTGTGGTATAATGTTCATGATTCACAGAAACTGTACAAATTGGGAAAACATTTGAGACTGTCAGGATGCTTTTATGATAGAAACATGAGAATTTCAACAGTGGTTGTATTTGTAAATTTATAGCTCAGATATTTTGAGATTGATATTTTTCTCCTTTATTTGCTAACATTGTTTTGCTTGTTTTGATAATCTTATTTCAAAGAAAGTGTGACACTAGTTTTAATGAGTGGAGATGCAGATTTTTTCTGAGGAAATTTGTATAAGTTTGCTCCTGATTCATATCAAACATCAAATCAAAACTAGTTTCTGGGCTCATCATTTAATATAGGTGGGTTTTTCAGGATGATAAGTAAACTCTAACAAAAATTGTCATTAATCAGTCCTGTGGATAGTCACTTCTACATGGTCACTTTGGGGTTTTTTTTAACATATTTTGGGGAAAAAGTTGGATACACAAGCTTCTGTGTACTCATTGTGTATATTTATTGTGGCTTCAAAATATATATATAGAGAAAGGAGCTAAGAACAAGGTTTCTGTTTTCATGAACCAGATTTTGTTGTATCTGGAAGGAAGGAAGCAGTTTCTTCCTTGCACACTTTCCTGTTATTTATAATTTCTGTCTTTCCCATGTATTTTATTTTTTTTTAAATTACCGTACGGTTAATTGGATGACTGGTTGGTGGTTTGATCACCCTTACCTTTGAGAAGATGCCAGCACGGCCCACAGCTCCTATTTTATTAGTGTAGTTCAGGAAAGGAAGACATCCTTCTGTGGACCCATAGAATTCAAATATTTTCACTGGGCCAAACCTCGTCAGAAATTGTTTCCATACCGAAGGTCTGATACCATTTCCTAGAGCCATGCGCACTTGGTGAACCCTGTCCTCCTCCTTCTGTGAACAGACAAAAAGAAACATTCTGTACCTGAGAAAAGGGGGTCTAAATACCTAAAATTGATCTGTTTCTAACAGAACATTTTTCATTTATGAACTGCCACCTTGACTAAAATACTCCACAGAGTGATTTGGGTGTTTTTTTAATCAATCAATCAATTAATCAATCAGAAAAGCATAAGAAGTCTTGGTCTGGGGTTGAGAGGTTTTTGCAAGATGAAAACTTAATTTCTGTAGTTCTTTGAATTTTCACTTATGAATACTGTAACTAGAATGTATATTACAAACTTTAGAATATTTCAGCTGTAAATACATAGGTTTTAAGGAAGTGCCATTTCCCATAGAATGGAAGTTCCTTTCCCACCAAGAAATTGTCCTGTGTCAACAAAATGATGTCTTAGAAAACAATTTTGATATACAACAGTTAATTCTTTTTGTAATTACACTTGTTAGAAAATTTTGCACATCTGCTGTGTTCCTTACAGAACCTGAAAAAGCAGCAGAATAACTCAAAGCTGCTTACAATATCTCATACAATTAGGTTCAATTTTAATCTTAAATCCAGATTCAGAAAAGATTATAATAACACCTTCAGTCAAAATGTAGCTGCTAATGTGTCCTTGTTACATGTCAATTATGTAATTATTGTGGTAGACTACTCAAAAATTTACTTACATAAATGCTTTCTGCTTAGCACCCTATCTATAGGACTGTAGTCTAGACTCTGAGGAGCCCTCGCTTTTTTGGAGGCATAGCTGGGACTGAGTAATTAAGTTACTGTTATGGCTAAATGTCAGCAGAAAATAAACCTATTTCAGGTTAACAGGAATGGTTCCTTCAAACCAAATAAATGCATTTTGGTTTTGTTGCAGTGTTATTCTAATCTTTAAAACTGTAAAAATGTGTTCGATTTCTAAATAATATAAGGGGGTTTCAAAATGGAACTTTACCTTGTAATTACACAGAAATGTTTTAGCAGAGTCAGTGTTTCAAAGATTTGACTTTCAAATATGTTTACATAAAATTGTTTGGAGAGATATGTATTAACAGTCAAATTCATTTGATCCAGAACTGCGTTTTATGGCAGATTGATTATTTGACATGATAGTATCAACCATAATGCAGACTGGACTTCTCTTGTTAAACACAGGAGTCAAACAGGAGTTTGATATTGCCTGCTTCTGCCTAATCAGATGTGTTTTCTTTTGTAATTTTAATGGTAAATCTGAAGGAATAAATGCTTTGATCATATGTATGTAATCTAACCCAGTTATAAAACAGCTGGGAGGCTGACTGGGAGACTTCCTTCAGGAGTAATATTGTCCCTTCTTCAGCACTTTGTCTTCAGGGTGAAATGATGGATTTTCTTTTTTTCCCCAATTTATCTTGTGATACTGTAGGACTTGAAGTAAAACTCAAGAGCTTGAGAGATTACAAGCAATAGGAGAAACTGTTTTTCTTACCTTGATTCATGCCTGGTACAAAAATCTGCACTATTTCCCTGAATTACCTTGAATTTAAATGTCTTTATTTAAAAGTTACAGGGTTCGTCTTTAAAGACATTCTTTAACATACTTTCTCATTTTGTTACTTTCTGTGGGGTACTGTGCTTATTATTTACTTCTGTTGGATGTGAGGCTGGTTAGCTTGCAGTAGATGAAATTAGTCACAGAGTTTCTGTCCACATCAAGAAATCCCAGAGAGCCTTCTAGTTTCCAAATTCATGTTCTTTCTCAATTTGTGAGACCTGTGCATGCTCTGTGAAAGGAGGGAAGGACAGACACCCTGTGTATGATGCAGAGCATACTCCAACAGGTCTTTCATGCTCAGCCCTAGTCCTGAGCCACACCAGACCTATTATAACCTGCACATTTCTTTCACTCTGGAAGAACTTGTGTGGTATTTAGAGATTATATACAGAGGTTACATGTTATATATGTATGTAACATCTGGTTATACCTTATATGTGGTCATAGTCTAGTAAGATATGCGACCTTGACAGAACTCCTGATGTACCTCATCCACCTCAGCTTCTTCAACTCATCTGGGCCATCTCTCTGTTTTTCCACCTTACCCATTGCCAGTTAAGTATCTATTTCTTCTCTGTTAGACTTTTGTTATTGAGCCAAGAAAAGAAAGTTCTTGCTGCTTCTTCCTGCAGGAGAAACCTTTACACAACTAGTTTGGCCTAGCTAATTATTCCTTTGTGGTTTTTTGATCTGTGGACTACTGATAAAATACTTGTACAGACTTGAGCTCTGGCCAACAGCTACCCTGTCTTGTACCCTTTAATAATTTTTGTCTTTGACCCCTCTCCTACATCCAGACCACCCAATAATAAGATTCTGTTCAAACCAGCTGGAGAATTCTTTCAGATGCTCCCTTGTTCCTAGGCCTTGTGTCAATGTCTGACCAATGCAGTCGGAGATCATTTGAACTTTGTGCTTGTAGGAATATTTCTTGTCACCTCCCTTCAGTAACACCCTAACTCCCAAGTATAAAATTAAAAAATTAACCAAGCTTTCTCACTGTCATTGAGAGATGAGATCTGCAACTTAGTAAGTATTTTCAGACTTTATTTTGTCGCAGTTTGGTGACATTTTACTTAGTTCTAAACCGGATCATGCTTTAGCTGTCATGGACTTTAGGACTGTTATCCCAGGGAGGACCAAGATTTTGCACCACACTATTAGTACTTTGCCCTTATAAAGATATATCTGTCATCATATATACAAGCATGGAACAGAGCATGCCTTTGGAAGAACTCTAAGAAAAAGATTCAAATTAATAAAAACTCATTTGTCACTTTCAAAGTAAAAAAAAAAAATATCATCCAATAAATGATAAATTAACATAGTAGGCCCCTCTTGGTAAATAACTACTTTGGAACAGAGAACTGAAATTTTTAATCATTTGGACTCTTGTTTGGTCATTGAGTATGATGAAGCTTTTACAGCTTATACCTTTTCCTAACTTGCTGGTCACTCAGATGAAAAGCTGACAAGCTTGGCTTTGCAGAGGCACTTCTGTGTCAGGATATGTTTCTTTCCTATCTTGCCAAGCTTGTTTCTTTTACACCTCTTCATTTGCTGGTATAAACTTGACTGATATTGTTAACAGCAAGGAACACAAGACCTAAATTCTGTACACACTGGAAAAAACCCTATCAAACATTGAAAATATATACTATTCAGAAATGGGTGAATCTATCTGACTTCCAGATTTGCTGTATCTTAAAGCTGCATTTGCAAACAGGACTTACACAGGGCTGATTGCAGAGGTAGCGGCAGAGTTCTCCTATATATAAAAACATGGTAACATTGTATTTTCTACAGTCATTCCAAAACTCTCTTGCAGAAAATTTCTTCTTCAAAACACAAGTTGCTCCTATGTGGTGAAAAAAAGATATGAAAATTCAAAATAATCTTTAAAATAAATCCCATGTCTTCTAGCACAATTATAATAAATTATAAAAATTCTCTTAATTCAAGTAATGATAAATTCAGCTAATTAAATAAATTGTAAGCTATTTCCAACAGACTCTTTCTGTTAAATGTGACAATAAGCCTTGGTTCTTTTTCTGAGTAGTAACTAAAAACTTAGAGTAGCAGAAGAAACAGAAGCAAATCTTTTAATCTCCCATAGGAATAGTGACAGCCTAAATATTTTGTTTCTGTCAAGATCATGAACTAGTGTAACTCTGAAAAAAGAAGAGTTTGGAATGGGGGAAATGGTAGCTTCTCTATTTGTGTGACAAGTTATGGAAAGGAAATGGTCTGAGTCTTTGTTGCTTCATTTTCACTCCCTTTCTTCTGCTGCTTGACCACTGAGAATCAACACATTTATTTGTTTCTATGACCTTGATGTCCTTTCAGAGCTTTCCATTTCAAAAACCACCTCATCCTACTCCTCTCATATCTGCCACTCCATCCCTTCCTAAGTGTTGTCAGTCAAGAATTTATGAATTTCCCTGTTTCTATCCTTTCAAAAATTTCTTTTTGCCCAAGTCCTCTTTGTTCTGTCTGAAGCTTCCCAGGGCCTTCCAAGTTTTGAATCCACTTGTTTCTACTTTTCCAGTCCGCTTGTTCCCAGCTTGCCTGTTCTTCCCTGATCTTGAAATCTCCCAGAGCTCTCCAGCCTTACACTCCCCAAAGCTTTGTCATTCAAATCCCAGACTCCCAAGTCGCTATCTGAACACCTAAGAAAGCTGTTACTCTACGTTTTTTGTTCCAAGACAATTCATAGCCTCAGACCTCTTCAAACACTCATTTTCCCATTCCCTCTGTGTTTCTGTTAGGCTTACTCAGTCTTGCCAACAGTTACTATAAGCCAGCATCCCTGCCTGTCTTGTTTCTGAATAAACAAAACACTGAAATATCTTTCAAAACACTTCAGTTACATCCTTAGCTTGCCAAAACCCAACATCTGGGCAAGACTCTAAGGACAGGAAAGAAAAGGACACACCTGGAAAATATCTGGTTGCTAGCTCTCTACAAATAAGTCCCATTATCAAATTTACAAAGGGGTGTTCTGTCCTTCTTCCTTTTTTCACTTTAATATGATGAATCTAACTCCAAAGGTCTTACTCAAATAAGTGACTGAAAAAGCTCCACAACACATTTAGTCAATCTTATTTTGAAGATTAGGTTTCCACAATGCATTCACACCTTCTGACATTAAAAATCAAGCCTCAGATGCCTGTGTGAATGTCTTTATAGACTTTTGGCATAGGGTACAAATGTGATTTCAGGTTAAACCTACAGTGGTGCTAACAATACACAGACCTCAAGTCATTTTATGTTGGATTTATACAAAAATTAGTGTCTGTTCTGTGCTTCAAAAAATATGCATATAACCTTAGATATTACCATCAAATGGGAGCAGCGATAAAAATGATAAAATTACAAATGTTTTTTGTTATATGCAATATTTGAGTTGCCAAGCAGTTACTCACCTAATACTAACATGTTATAGCCTTCTCAAGTTAATGAAACTTCACTAGAAAGTAAATATTACCTAACTGAATGCATCCACTGATGCCAAGAAGAGAAGCACTGATGTGGTACAAGGGAAGAGTGACATACATAATATCCTGAGAGACAGCACCACACTGAGTAAATACTAAGGAGGCAGCCAGAATTCTAAGGTGAGTGATGATAGCAGCTTTTGGGAAACCTGTCAAAGGGAAAGAGAAAATAACCATAAATGTACTGCATGCATTAATAATTTTGCGGTAAGTAGAATTATGTTGGGAATGTACATTGTCTCTTCTTCTGAGTCTCTGTCCTGTCCTTCACTGTTCACCTCATGAGTATATCTCCTCAGTCTCTCAACTCCTTTGCTCTTTCTGCCTGCAAAGCTATTAATCCTAGAGTCACAGAGTGGTCAGGGTTGGAAGGGACCTTAAAGATACTTAGTCCCAACCCCCCCGCCGTGCCTGTTTTGTCTGGAGGACAAAGTCCATGCCCTTCACAGGCATGTGCGGGCCAGCTCTGCATACAGGGCAAGAACAGGAAAACTCCTGAAGAGCCACTGTGTCTCCCAGCTCCTATTTGCAGTAGAAATAACTCCTAGGAAGTTGTTTGGATTGACTAGTGGATGGATTCCCCTTTTCTTCCACTCTACAAATAAGTCCTATTTCAGGATCAAATGCAGAGGTTCCACCGTTCTTCCTTTCCGAGCAACTCTTTGAGACTGACTTTATTTGCTTTATATTCAAGAAGTTAATTTCAGGCATGGAATATCTATTTAGAAGATCAGTAATAGAAATTACACCCTTGTTATGCCATGGCAAAAAATGGTGTAAAGTGTACTGTGCTTCTAAATAAATTAATTCTTCCCTGTCTTGACTTACAAATTCAAATTCTGTCTTTTTGTGTCTAGTTGCTAAATTTATACTGGCTTAATTTTCAGAGGTGCAGCTCTACCTTGTTAGTACATGGAGTACATATCCTCACCTGTACTTCCTGATGTGAAGATGTACAGAGCTGAGTTTCTTGTGTCAGTGACAGCGCTAAGATGAGGTGGAACAGGGTTATCAGGCACCTTGTCTAGTTTGTCTGTTAGAATGTGAACATGCTGGAAAGGAGAACTGGTGCTCATCAGCCAGACAGCAATATTATTTTCCAAGAGATTCAAAATAAACTCTTTCTCTATTGATCCCAAACAATCTGCCAAATTAAAAAAAAACCAACAAAACAAATAAACAAATAAACAACAAAAAACCAAACCAAAATCCATACTAATCCTTAAAATAAGTACAACTACAGACCTGACTACCAGCATTGAAATTACGTATCATACCACTGCATAAACCTACTGTAGCCATAGAAGGGCTAACCTACACACTCAACAGTGAAAAAAAAATTATATTTAATTTCCCTATAATTTCTCATGTGGCTTTAATTGTAATCGGTAAAATACCATGAACTTAGTTGGCAGGGTTAATACATAGGATTTAATTTCAACACGTTTGTTTTAAAGCTTGGTACTTTACAACAAAGCTTGGTACTAAACAACAAACCCTCCCTGGTTCATATTGAATTAGAGTAGTATTGCCACCCTGTATAAAAGATGGGAAAACAGGAGTAGAAAGCTGAATAAATTGCCTAGTATTGCATTATATGCCATGAACAGGGACAAAACTGCAGCTCATCATATTGTAATCTTTGCTCCAAGCAATGCTACCTTGGGATCACTACTTTAAAGTAGTTATAAAGTAACATAAATTTTTATGTACATATTTTGAGCTGAAGGAAATTATGACTACAAAGGGAATCTGTGTCTTCCTGTAGTCTGTGAAGTTTTATATAAGCTACATTAATCAATAAGTAGAAATGGAAATGAAATTATGCTAAAGTATCTCCCAAGGCCGTTTTCTTGCTGATGCATGATTATTGCTCCTGGTACCTTGTCCAGCACTTGGAGAGTTTCAGATTTAAGCTTTTTAGTCTACTAATTAATTGCATGTGGCTTATTTTTTGCTTCTACCCTTGAAATTTAAGCATTATCTCTTTTCTCTCCTTTTTAGACAGCACAATCCCTTTCCTTCCTTTTCCCTTCCTTTTCTTCCCTCCTTTTAAGTGTGTGTATATATAAAGAGCTCGCAGCTTTGAAGAGCTCTGATTTTAAATTTCTGATAAAAGCAGGAAGCAGTAGAAAGTGATCAGTAGGTGAAACACAGCACAGAACTTACCTTCTCCTATGACCAGTGCTTTTGCTGCACACGTATTAATGCAGTGCAGGAGAGATCTTGAGCGGATATTGATGTTGAGAAAGGCCACAATGAAGCCCAGCTTGGCCAGCCCAAACCAGACATGGATGAAGTCAGGTCCATTACCCATCAGCAGGGCCACAGTGTCTCCTTTTTTCAGGTTCCCATAGCGTAGGAAGACCTGTGCTACCCTGTTACTCCTCCTATCCACATCCTGATAAGTGTGCACCGTCCCTTCGTAGATAAGGAATGGCTTGTGGGGAACTTTTTCCACTGTCTGCACAAAAAGGTCAATTATGGAGCGAATGTCATTTCTTGCCCACTTTTTTACTGTTGCCTTTGACCTCCTCTGCCTCAAGAAATAGATCAGATCTTCCCAGAAATAGGGGAGAAAGATCTTCAGAGAGACGCACAGCACCACTATTCCTCCAGCAATTGTCCAAAGCCACGTGGACAGCATGCTTGAAGGGAGGCAATAATAGAGTTGGTGATCTCAGACAGATAAAATGCATACATTATAATAATTAACACTAAGTTTTAAGACATAGACTGGAAGTTAATAATCTAATTACAATTTCACCAATTAATTTGGGAACTGTCAAAAATACCTTATTGGAATTTACTACAATAAAAAGACCCACAGGAGTACAAAAAAGAAAAAGAGTGTTAAGAGTAAAAAAGGGATTGTGCAGGATTTTTAACTTTGAATCAAAATTATGTCTAGATTTCTTACTGTACCATGATAAATCTTAAAAAAAGATGGAAGCAAACAGATCAAGCATATACTATCACATATATAATATGAAAGTATGTTATGTACGATGCATCTGTAAGATGCAACAAATGTTGTTCTTTGCTGCCTAAGCTGTATTTTTTGGTCTGATAGAATTTAAGACCATTCAAGACCAAAGGTTTGAACAGTCTGATGAACATACACAAATTTCAGGCAACATACTGTGAAACTTCTGCATCTTCTGAAGTATCCAGTTTTCACCATAGGATTTTCTGGCATTTGCAACAAATGGTGATTAATAGCTTTGCAATATTTATATTATTTGCATTATTTACAATAGCATCCTTCAGTCTCCAACAAAATCATGCACAAGCTCTACTAAGGTTTGGAAAACCACCTTTATAGCATAAAAATGATTAATTTCAGGCAAAAGTTGTCATATTTTCAAATGGCCATACTGGAGGACCTGTGAAGATCATGCAAGATCCCTAGAACATCATATACGTAGCATTGACCAGTCTCCTTTTTAAAGTTTCAGCCATGATTACTACAAATATTTGAAACATTTTATTATATTAGGATTCAGGAACACTTCAGCAGTCTGAGAGGCTTTTCTAAATGGCCTCTACTCTGTAGTTTAGAAATATCTTACTGACAAGATGTACTTTTGCTATATTCCTCAAGCTTTTTTGCATTTTTAACAATATTCAATCAATATACTTGTAAAATTCAGTGGAATTCTTGCACAAAGGAACATATTATATGTACCATAAAACATATGAAAGGTATCAGTAAAAGTACAGCTTAAAAATTAAATCATCCTGATGTTAATTACACATAAACATACAAATGAAGTTAAAGCATGTAAGACACAATGTTTAATGTTCTAAACAGAAGTTTTAAGCTGATCAATTTCTGAAGTCTTTAATTTGTAAAAAGACAGTTTTAGTTACATTGAAATATGTCAATCCTACTTAATTACTTTGTGTTGCCTATCAGGATAATTGTCTTATCTTTATATGTTGAGAAAAATTAAAGTAGCTGCAAGTTTAGTCTTACCATAGATGTGCCATTAAAAGACCCTGTGTTTCACTTCATATTGCCCCCCTTAGTGACTGTCTCCCTTTCTCAGAATGTTACTGCTTAATGGCCAAGGACACAAATGGAAGACCTCCTGAGAGTCGTGGCTGTGAAGTCCTTCTTGTCTATGATTTGGAAAACTTTACTCAGCTTTGTTTGCCACATGCGAGCGTGCAAGATTCACTAAAAATTCAACCAGTAAATTTAGCTCTGGGAAAAGTCAAATTGGCAGACTTCATAAGCAGAACCAATAAACACATAGACATAACCTGAGGAGAAAATAAATAAAAGAGATGGCGATGTTTGACTAGGTTTCAGCCCTAGCTTTCTTCTAGCATTCTTATATTACTTCTATTGCCAAAAATAGCCATGGTGTTTAAGTGAAAACTCAAAGTAGAATAAAACAGAGGAAAGAATAAGTAGGCAACAAGAAAAAAAAATTAGTCCTCAAAGCTGTGTCAGGTTTTTTTTAGAGGCTCTCTGTCAAAGTATGAAGTCTGGTTGTGTTTTCTCTTGTTTGCACTCTTTTCACCAAGTTTCAGAATGTGGAATTTGTTTGTATGTGCACCAAGATTTTTATCTGTACATGGTCAGAAATAAACTTACTCCAATGAGTCCATAAAAAATTATAGAATCATTGAATGGTTTGAGTTGGAAGGGACCTTAAACATCAACTAATTCTGACCTCCCTGCCACAGATGGGAACACCTCCCACTGGACCTGGTTGCGCAGAGCTCCATCCAGCCTTGGATGGTCTAGGATATATTCTCTTTGTCTCTGGTAAATTAACTCAGAAGTCTTGGAAAGTGCATTTGAACAATTATCTTGGAATAACTGAGTAACTCCTTTAGCCTTTTTTCAATTAATGGACAGTCTGGTTATGTCCAGTCCTTAGTCTTAATTCATTTATCTGTTGAGAGCCAAAGAAGTATTATTCCAATGGAAACTGATTGCTAGTTCTTCTCAGTTGGAACTCCCTTTTTCTTTGCCTGGCTCTTATCTGGCATTATTTCTGAAAAAAAAGGAAAACAGGGCAACAGAGCTGCCACTTCAGATACAGAGCTACGAGACGTCTGCAGGTTTGCTTGCACGAGCAGGGCGACTCTGGGAGGAGGCAAGGAATGTAGCACAAGAATCACTGGGTCAGTTACAGAGCCAGCAAGACTACCAGAAATCTTCTCCAGTCCCAGGGGAAAGTAGAGCCCTCATAGTTAATGCTACAATGACCTTAAAATTGCTTACAAGACTTTCTCTCATATGAGCTTTTCAAGATGAAAATAAGATTTTTAAATACTTGTGTTTTGAACAATTGCCCCCTAACCTCTGTTTTGAAATTTGGAAGCACAACATTTCAGTTTAATTAATTACTTAACTGGTCACCAAACTCACTAGTTTTGGGTTGTCATGGCTTTTTTGTGCCATAAAATCAGAAAGCAGGGAAAAGCCGGGTTTTGTTTACTTACTCTCTCTGCTTTGTTCGTCTTTTTGGTTCTTTTCAGCTGTTCCTCTGCAATCACAAGGATTGAAAATATTTAATTTTAATGAAAACTGATACTCTTAACTATCTATTAGGTACTTAAGAGATATCTTAATATCTCTTTAGAAATTGAAAAAAATTCAAAAGGAAGCAGTCAGTGGTATTGAAATACACAGTGGACCATTTTACAGTATTTTCTGGCAACCACATGAATAACTACAAACAGGAAAGGTTTCTAAATACAGGGAGCCCAAACATTTACCAAGAATTAAGGTAAAAATTATGTTTTCCAAGTAATCTGTCTGCTTTTTCAGTAAAACAACATACTACCTTTGCTAAAAGGCAGCAAACCAATAGGCAGCAAAATCTGAGTTTTGAAGCTCACCATAATATAAAATTAGTAAAAATAGACTGAGATGTTTCTCTGACTGAAGCAGAGCTTCAGAAAATTTTTATGCAAGCAAACAAACCAATATCTTTAAATTGACTTCAGAAGCATACAGTAGACATTTTTTAATGTAAAATAAGAAACTACATATAAAAGGAAGGCAGACATTATAATTTAGCTGAATTTATACGCAATTCTTTTTCCAGCATCTGAATGATAAATAAAAACATTTGCTTACCAACCCTTTTTTCTGTGTATTTTGATTAATGTTCTGTATTCAATTAGATCCCTTCTGCCTCTGTGTATCACTTCTGGAAAGGTTGCTTGGGGTGTCTGAAAATGTTCTTTTTGTCCAAGCAGCTGTTCTCGTGAAGCTTCACGCCTGTCGTGTGTCACTGGTGACCGTGTGCCTGGACATACAGGTGCTGACTCCTCTCTGTCTCCTGGGTATCACAGGTCCCCAGCTCTGCAGTTCCTTGTTTTGCAGCTGTCTTGAAGCATGTGAGTGAAAGGGAACCGGACACTGTATTTTGGAACAAAGTGTATTTGCTGGCTGTATTGAGAGTTAATTGTTAAAAGATGAAGAAGTCAATTATGCACTGCTGGTTTATATGCTTAAAGGGATGATGAGCAGCAAGACATAGGGCTGTACTGAGGAAAAGGACTAATCCCTTGAAATAACTGTTTCAGTACAACAGAAGAAGCTTAGTGATGTTTCTATATGCTCCTAAATACAGTATATGCAGTGCACAGCAAACACATCTGTAACATTTATCTGACACTGCCATGTAGTCTCTGCGAGGAACAAAAGCCTTTTATGATTAATACATTTTTTACGTTTAGTCATACAAATATCAGAGGACATTCTTGTTATATAGTGTAAATGCTGAAGAAGGGCACTATAGTATGTGGTACTGGCAGCCTACTTGATTGAGGAAGTAGAAAAGATTATGTTAATGGAAATGCATACATACTGTTGATTGACGGCTTAAATCATGTGGACCAACCTCCTAATTTCTGAAACTCAAAAGTACAAGCTAAATAGCTTTTAAAAAGGTTGTTAAATACACACAGATTGCCTGATTCCTGTTTGTGTATTTTAAAAATTTTTATAAGAAATATTGTTTATATATGAAGGAACATTTCCTGAGGCATAATTATGGTATTCAGTTATTAAAAAATCTGTAGTCCATTACTTTTGTTTCTCTCTCTTTTTAAAAAATTTTAAATACGTAATATCTTACATTATTTAATTAGATTAGAATGCATTATTTAAGATTATGGATTTTGTTCCATTCACATACTAAATATTTTATTTTATTTACTCTATTTGGGGGGGACATAATTTTGAGCTGGTCATACAGTACTCTGGCACTTAATGGAAAGATTGGACTACCATTCTGACTGCAGAAAAAGATTAAAGACACTGTAAAGGGAAGAAGATTACTATGGACTAGATAGCCTGAAAATATGAGTCATCTATTAGAGAAAAAGAAGAACATGAAGAAAATAGCTTGGAGTAAGGGTCAAGCAGAGGGAAGATTTGGTTTCTTTCTAATAATAGAAGTAGTGTTTTTGTTACTGTTTTTGTTCCCTCGTGAATAAATTATTTTAAAGGTGGTGGGTTTTATCATTGAAAACAAGGACAACACTGGGAAGTATAAAGTAAGGTTGAGAAGATGGAAGAATTTCAGCTGAAAAAGAATTACAAGATCAGCAGAAGAGAAAGAAAACATTTATTCTGTAGCATATTGAATTTGAGTCTTTCTTAGCAGTCCTAGATTTCAGTCATTTGCCTAGTAGCAGAAACTAGACTTGTATTGTACATTGCAGTATGTGTCCTGCAGATGACTAATAAATATAAGCAAAGCAGAATTGTACTACTTTCCTTACTTTCTTATTTAATATATAAGAAATGAAATTATTAGACTAGATTCTTTACATAACTTAAATTCTTTCACAGAATCACACAAAGGTTGATCTTGGAAGGGATCTCTGGGTGTCATCTCGTCAAGGTTGTATGGTTCAGCAGAGACAGTTAGAGCTACTTACCCAGAATCATGTCCAATCTGCTCTTCAATATTCTTTCTCCTGTCACAAGACACTGCTGGAAAAAGCCTGAGTCCATCTTCTTTGCAGCATCTTTTTTAGGACCTTTTAGGTTCAGGCCTCTCTGCACATTGATCAGATCCTCTCTGAGCCTTCTATTCTCCCAGCTCACTCAGCCTATCCTCCAAGGAGAGATGCTTCAGTCCCCTGATGATCTTCATGGCCCTTTGCTGGACTCTGTCCAGCACATGCAGCTCTCTTGCACTGGGCAGCTCAGAACAAAATGCAGTGCTCCAGGTAAAGGATCAACTTCTTCGTCCTGCTGGCAAAACTCCTGAAGCAGTCCAGGACACCATTAGGGGCAAGGGCACATTGGTGGCTTATGATCAACTTGGTGCCTGCCATGACCTCCAGGGCTTTGTCTGCAAAGCTGGTTTCCTGCTGGATAGCTGAAGGTGCCTGGGGAGGCCTTTTCTCAGGGGTAGGGCTTTGTGCTTTCCCTTTGCTGGGCTTTTTGGGCTCCTGCCTTGGCAGAGCATGGCCCTAGGGGATGCAGAGAGAAGCACCAAGTGCTGACTGGGTAGGAGGGATCTGTTGCTGCCGCAGTAAGTTTGCACCCAGCAATGCAGGCTGGTAGGAGAGCAGAGCCCCAGGATGTGGGGCAGAAGGTGTGGGGAGGATGAGGGCAGGCCTGGAGTGATAAGCACTGGAACACAGGCTGGGCCTGAAGACCTCTGTCTGTGGACATCTGCCTGGGACCAGCTGCAGAGAGGCAGGTCTGAAGCTGGGGAGTGTTTGCCTTTGGGGAACAACAAAATAGTTCCTGGAACAAAATAGAACCTGGCACAGGTAGAAGGCCCGTCAGCCTTAACATGCCACTCCTCCTGGCCAGGGGCTGCATCACCTCACCCCTTCTCCCAGGCTACTCACCCACAGGGGCCAGCAACACATGAGGAAGCAGAGGCCATGCACCAGGAAAAGGAGGAGAAAGCACTCATGGGGATAGCAATGCCAATAGCATAGTTAATAGCACTAAGATTCTGTATTTTTCGTGCATTTAATTTCCTTAATAGACTACTGAGAGCCTTCTGATTGACTTGTGGGCTGGCAAATATTCCAGTTGCTGGACCAGCTCCCAGCTCCATTTTCATCATTGTTTGGGGCATTCTTCCAGTTGGCAGGTTGGCCTCTTGCAGGACTGGAAAGAGTCTTGGGAGCTGCTGGCCTACCAGGTGAGTGGTCTCTATCCCAGCTGGAAGTGGAGGGACCTGGCATTGCCTGCCCTGAATCCTCATGAGGTAATTGCTTCTCCCTGTAGGTGGGAGCAGGGGCACTGGGGGGACTGCTGGCACACCCATGAAGAGCAGTGTTTGAGGTGCTGGAGCACTCTACATCCAGCCCAAAGCAGTGCAGGGTGAGCTTTACAAAGTCCTTCACTATGTGCAAGTGTCAATTCTCAAAGGTCAGTCTCAGTTTCTGGGGTATCCAGAGAAGAAAGGACTGGAGGAAAGCTGGGTGGTCATGGAAAAGAGATGCCCAAGTATGCAGCTGGAGGCCACCTGCAGGAGCCCTGAGCACATGGTACTCCACAGGCTGTTCTGCTGCTACTGCAGGTCTGTGGGCAGCTGGATGGCCACAAGGTCCTCCTGCCTGGTGGCCAGTGACTGATGACACTGCAGATAGTGTGACAACATGTTCTTCAAAGTCACGGTCCACCTGCTCCGAGCACACCCCAGAGAGGATCTCTGTCTTGCAGAGGGGGCCCTTGGGCTTGCTCTCAGCCCACTGCAGGATGCACAGGCAGGCAGCATTGTCCCAGCTGTCCAGGCATATGGGACAGCAGCTGTCCAGCTCCATGGTCATGCTCTCTACTGCAGTGGGATGGTGGCAGCTGTGAGATGCTGGGAGCTGTTGAGTGCTGCAGCAGTGGGTGTCACACTCGAAAGGGAAGAGGTGTTGCAATCGTCATCTGCACTGGGAAGGGTGAAAGTGCCCAGGTCCCTCAAGAAATAAACCCTCCCAGCTCTGCAAAGTGATTTTCCCTTCCAGCTCACCTCTGCTGCCGAGAACACTCCTTGGTGCCTCAGCTGACTGAATCTGTCAAGACTGAGGAACTTCCTCTGATGGATCTGGCATTGGACACTAAGACCGGCAGTAAAAAACTCCCCTCAAACTGGCACCAAAGGCCTTACTCAACCCTCCAAACCTCAACAATAGACTCAGCTGGAGTCCAGGCATGAGTTGACTGGATGAGACTCGGTGTCCAGATGAAGCAGTCAGGTCACAATCCATCACTTGGGGAAAGTCACTAAGCAACATCACAGTCTGTCACTCGGGGACATCTCAGTGTTGCCAAAATTCAGTAAAAACAAAAAACTCCTTAATACCAATTTACATAAAGAAACAGGCATTCTTTACTTGGCTGGATGCATGAGGGGATATCTCCTCCAAACACCGTGCATGCTGAGTACAGGAAAGTTTCTGTTTATATATTCTATTTTACATGTGCATTCATTAGTTGTCCCAGAATAAACATATATATGATAATCACTTCCCCAAAATCATGAAGACATTTTTCCTCCCCTTTGTGCATGTGTTCTTCTGTCCTAGGGGTCTCTTTGGTGGTCCTTACTGGTGGGTGACCCCAATGTTACAGCTGTCTGATGGACACCAGGTGAAATTGGCAGAACACTGGGGCTGGTGAACTTCCAGTTCTCCTTCTTACACAATGGGCATTGTGCAGTTCCACAGGCCGGTGGATTTTGAAGAATAAGCATTGTGTTAGCTCACTGGGTGTAGACAATTTATCGTCTGGTACCAGCAGTGCATCCCTTGGTGACCACAGTGACCTCGGAGACACCACTATCCAGCACCAGGTAACGTTGCAATGGGCCATCCTCACCCACTGCTCTCTGCAGGAGCACTGTGGCCCAAGAACACGTGTCTGGGGTTACTGCAGTGACACTGCCAACACCACCCCTCTATCTCTTGTCTCGTGCTTCTGACTGGCGTTTCACACCAGCCACCGAGGCCTCATCCTTGTGCTCCAAAGCCCCATCAGGTCTCTATGGCCAGGCCAGACATTTCCAGGCATATCTGGCAAGAGGGCTCTCTGGATAAGACCTCGTCCCTCCCTGAAAGGCAACCAGTCAAAGCCAGTAAAATGGCTGTGAGGCTGACAGCTGCTGGTGGCACTCACACTAGAACTTCATAATCAAGCTCACATCCACTTGCAGCTTCTCAGGACACCCAGGCAGTGACAATTCTGGAAATATGAAGAGGCCACCAAAGGCTGAGTCTCTTGCTCTCTGTCTTACCTCAGGTAATCCTCTCCAGACTAAGTGGGAATACACATTTGGCAGCTTTCTACCAGGTGCATATGACAGTGTGTGCGCAAATGGGTGAATCAATTTTATTTTAAAATAAAAAAATCTCTCCTCCTTGCTTTGAACTTTACAGTGTTTTTGGGATTTGTTTATTCAGTTTGCAACAGAGGTTTTGGGATGCTCAGAATGTCCCAAGAGGCCTTCTAAACTCTGCCTAGAGACCAACAGTGTAGTGTGATTTATATAGTTATAAAGATAAGATAACCTACCATATCACATGGCTATTGTCCTTGCTCACATAGGATGGGGTGGGCAGCAGATTGCTATTCAGAAGTTAAAGCTGTTCCATTCATAAGCAAGTACACTGTGCCACAGGGGGCCTTAATATTACAGGCCTTTTACTATTTGTGTGTCCCCAGAATCTTTATTCCCCTGAGATTTTAAATACAAGTTGCCTCATGCCATCAAGAAAAAAAAGACTCTTGGATGCATTACATTATCAAAAGCCATCTTCTAATCTATTGTATATTTATAACTTGCTATATATGCAACATGACCACAAAGAAAAGCAAAAAATGCAAGTAAATGAAGGAAGGACCAAAGAAGTACATTGTTTCAATGATCACTCTTCCTTTGCCCCAAGTACACAGTAAACAATGTGTAAAACAAAAATTCACATCAAATAGTGCATTCTTACAAAAAAAAAAATCAAAGGAATACTTTGGGCTGGATGAAAGAAAAACAGCTCAGAAAAGGGGATACACAGATGGGAGAATTTGAAGTCATGGTTGCTTTGGTGGCCCTGTAAGCTGAGAGGAACAGGTAATTTTTTCCAATTAGGTTTCTTTGGTCTCTGCTGCAGAAAAAAATGGAATACAAGTTAGATCAGATCAGATCAGAACAGAATTTTATCACTACAGCTATAAGAGAGAACACAGAGCAACAGAGTGACCATTGCTGCTGATAGGAACTCTGTCCAAAGGAGACAGACACAGAGCTGATAACACCCGACATGCAGGTTATACAACTCCTTCTTCGTCAAAACTGAGAGATAAGCAGGATAACAGATAACAACAGAGATTTAAATCCTTCAGATAAGTAGGGTCTATGCAGTACATTCATTTACAAATAATCTACTCCTTTTATGAATAATCCACTCCTTTGTAAATAAATCCTGCTGACTGGCAAGACCCTTAGCTGCAAATGTGTCCTAAGTAGGGAGACCTGTAGAGGTCTATGAGACATTAACTATTTTGCTTCCACAGCATTGGATTATTTTTTTCTCCTTTCTAAAATCAGCAAAATCACACAATGTACAGGATGTTCTTGATCTGGCATTATTTATTCATATTAAAGTCACCTGAAAAAATTGTCTATCAAAAATATGACAACCAGTATAAACTCACAACACATAAAATGAAAAAACCATTTATGATGCTTAATACAGATATTTGTCTATACAGAAAAGCAAATATGACCTTGCCTCATGTCCTAGTCTTAGCCAGGGCAGAGTTAATTTCTTCTCAGCAGCTGCTAAAATGCTGTGGTTTGGCTTCAGAATGAGGACCATGTTGATAACACACTGATGTTTTGGGTTTTGCCAAGCTGTGTTTATCCTAAGTCAAGGACTTCTTTTTCCTTGTCTCCTGCTCTGCCACTGAGGATATACACAAAAGAAATTGGGAGGGAGCACAGCTGGGACAGGTGGCCTGAACTCCCCAAAGGGATATTCCACACCATGGAATGGCAGACCCACTATGTAAACTGAGGTGAGTTACCCAGAATGGGGGGCTGATTTGGGTTCAGGAGCAGGGTCTGGCATCAGTCAGTGGGTTGTGAGTGATGGACTTGTGCATCACTTGGTTTTTTTCTTTTTTATTATCACTATTATCTGCCATTATTACTACATTTTACTTTACTTTTTATTGTTAAACCATTCCATTCTCAATATACAAGTTTTACCTTGATTCTCCTCCCCACTGCACTGGAGTAGGGGTTAGAGGGGATGTTGAGCAAATGGTTGCATGGTTAATCTCCAGTTGGGCTTAAAGCAGGACACTTTATTAACCCTCATCATAAGCAATGCTCATCTCTGAGCGAGTCTGCTTGTTTGCTTCAAAGTTTGTTTCCCAAACCTCAGTTTAATTGATCAGGTTCTTCCATTGGAGAGAGATGGGATGAGAAAACTGCTCCTGGCAGACTGTGGACTCAGTCTCTCCTTTCTGAGTAGTGACTTGATGAGTAGATTCTGTGTGCCCCTGTGTCTAGAGGTCACTGCTGCAGTCCAGGCTCCCCAGCTTCTGGTCCTACATCCACCTGAATGCATCTCAATCACTGTTTGCACTCAGGCTGAAATACAGAGAGAAGGTGACAAATCATGGCAAAGAAGCACGTTAATACAACATACGTTGTTGATTTCTTAAAACCTCAGAATGGAGCACAGAATGAAACATAATGCTAGAAGTAAAGGGATGAGAGCCCAGAGCAGAATACCAATCCCTGTCAGTAGCCTAGCCCCTGTTAAATAATTTAAGTGGAGAACAGTGAGTCAAAGTGGCCCCACTGCACTACGGTGTCCTGCTGTCCTGACACTGCTGGAGCAGGCCCTCACCAGGAGCAAGGACTTGCTAGGGAACCTGTGGCACACGGCATGATTCTCCTGGCAACAGAAAGCACTGGCACCGTCGACTGTCCAAAATATTTTCTACTTCTGAAAAGCAGTTGAAGAGCACCTGCTGGGTGCATTCTTTGTGAAAGAACCTGCTTTAAGACCAGCAGTGAGGGTAGAGGGTCTTAAGAGAAACAGCAGTCCATGAACAGGTACAACAGAAGAAGCTCCACTGGCAATTCCTGGGTTGAATCTTGCACTTAGGAAGAGGGAGGAAGAATATAGATTCTTTCATCTGCAGTGCTTTCACTCAATGTTACAGAAATAAATCCATCTGTTAACTAGACTCTATATTCACATGGATTAAAAATATCCTCCAGGGTATTTTGCCTGTGTGGGTGAGGAGGTGTGAGCCAGGGAGGGTGGAGGAGGAGCAGCAAACTGGGGAAGTCAGCAAGATTTGGTATGCTGTAGCTACTCTGTGCTTGGGAATTATCCTTCTCTCATCCTTTCAGTTAGGGTGAATGTCCTAATTATAGCTGAGGAAACTTAGAAGAAGGGAATTGAAAGCCTTTCATTAGATACGTGTGACTGCAGGGGTTTTTGCAAAAAAGGGCGCAGGTATTATCAAGAAAGAGCAGAGCAGTGTTGGCTGTACACTACATGAGGCATGCAGATGATTAACATAATGAAAATAATTAGCAATCTTTAACTGTTTCATTTCTGAGTGCATCCAAGGCACTGAGAAAGCCCACCTCAGAAGCAAAATGAAGCCAGAAGAGAGGGTGAGGTATTGCACTTGGTGCTTGCATTATTTCAGTTCAGCAGCAAATTCTACATAGATAGAATGGCATGTTTTCCTGCTGCACTTTGCAGGGTGTCTCCATTCTGTGACACAGAGCAGGAGCACTTCTTTGGAGCAGCCATTCTCAGGGACTCTGCATGGTCAGGTACCTGTTCAAGGGTCAGTGCCTCAGTGAATTCTGCAACCATGTCGAGAAACAATGCTTGCTGCACAGTCTGTTGAACCTACACCTCCAGCAGCAGCCTGACCTCCATGGAATGTCTCCCCGACTGTCCTGCTGGATTCCCAAGCAGCTCCAATTCCCAGTAGGGAGCTAGGGCGTGGACAGAAACCCCCAGGCTTCCTGAGGGAGCCCCTGTGTCTGGGCTTGTTGCTCCCCACCCTCCTGTCCAGGCGCTGGCAGTAGGGTTGGCAGAGAGTGGGAGGCACTGGGTGAAACACTGCAGGCAGGAGAAAGAGGAGCATGCAGAGGTGGAAGAAGCACAGGAGGAGCAGAGTGGACATTAGGGTGATTTGCTCCTAATTGAAGGGGTCAGAGCAGGCACTTGCTCCTTCATAGGGCTCGTCCACAATAATTTTTCTCCCAAGTGTAAAATAAAGTAGTAGCTGATCTTTCCAGCCAAACTGGGTCCTGCACATGTGCAGGTCTCATGCATGAACTACAATATGCTGCAGGGGCCCCTGAATGAACAAGCCAACTTTTCAACTGAAAGATGTTTAATTAAGATGATTAATTCCTGGAAGCCTCATTTCTGTTTTCTTCGATTTTGCCCATAGGGGTTTGAAGGGTTTTCAAATTAATCCATACTTCAAAATGCCATTAGTTTGTTCTGGTGCTGCAAAAAACCCTACATTATAGCATGGACAAAAACGTACAGGGTAATTGATATATTGCATAACAGCTTCTCCTCAGAGAAGCCCCTCAGCAGAGCCTCCATGTAGTGCCTAACCTCTGGCACTTGGGGGTGTCTTCTGACAAAATATGTCTGACTTGCTACAGCTCGGTTAAAATGTGCCAGCAACAGCTCTGTACAGTAAAGTCATTGATGTTGCACGGGAATTTTCTATGATTCCATCAAGTAGGAACTCCCTGACTTCTGGCCTCTTGTTTCTACAATAGATTGCCAGTGATATGCTGAGGATGTGTGTCTGATCAGCAGGGGATGTCCCAGGTCTTCTCAGCATATTGCTTTTTTCCTTCAGAAAGCACTGCCAGCAGTACTTCTGGCTTTGCATGTGTCTCCTGTAAAAGTGCTTAGTACACACTATGCATATTTTCCTTCTTGGGTCATCTGACTCTTATGGAGTTTCCCTTTTTTGCATCTTTCTTTGCTGTTTACAGGACATCTACACCCCGGGGGGTAGCTGGGCACTGGAGCAGCTCCCCAGGGAAGTGGTCACAGCACCAGCCTGACAGAGCTCAAGAAGTGTTTGTACCGTGCTCTCAGGCACAGGGTGTGTCCTGTGCAGGGCCAACAGCTGGACTGAATGATCCTGGTGTGTCCTTTCCAGCTTGGCACATTCTTTGATTCTGTGATCTCATAGCCCAGTTGCCTGAGAGGTGTGTGTTCCTGTCCTTGAAGGACTCTGGCTGCATAGTTGTGAATTTATTGTCATTAGTTAGCTCTATGACACAAGCTGCTGCCCCTTCACTTTGTTTAGTGCTTCTTGTAAGACTGGTATAATGGAGACTTGTTCAAGAGCAGCACAACCCAAGGAAAAATATAATTAGGCCTAAGTGGAAATTTCTTCCAGCCATAAACCAACTGAAAACAAATAACTTCATGCTATTAATTTAAGTAACCTAAAAAACATTTCTTCTGTTTCCCTGAAAAGGTGAATTCCTTTTAATTTCTGCATTACTTAAAATCAATGTTCCCTCTATGTCACATGAATGAGGTGCATTTTCTTTAGAGATTATTGGTTTGTAGGTATCTATCTGCTTAAATCCTGGGCAATTTTCTCAGTTTATATTTTGCTCTGCTTTTTTCTGAGATGTTGTCACTGTCCCTTATTTTTGTCTCTGTCCTTAGATGTGATACCCACACCAATGCTTTCATATGGTTTAAACATAGACTTGCATTTATATTTCACGTAAAGTTTTAATTCCATATTTCTTCCTTCACAGAAAATTCTTTTGAATCTCTGTTCTTCCCAATGCATTCAAGTCTTTGAGAGTCAGAGCAATATCTTGATTTAACTAGCAATCTATTGAAAAAGCCTGTGTTTTCAAACTTGCAAAAGGTCTAAGTTACCACTGTCAGTAGCAAAAGGTCTGGGTGAAAAAAAAAATAAGAAAAAGAAGAATTTGTCAATATTTGTCAGTACTAGGTAGCAAGATAAAACAATGAATACACAGAAATTCTTTGTTGTTTACACCTCATGCCTCCAGAACTCCCAGCATGGCTCAGCCTGTCTGATAATGACTCCCACTGCATTTCCAGGCATCTCACTGCTGAGCTCAATGTAACAGTAATTGGTGAGGGGATTTGTCATGCATATCATGAAACAGAGACTGGGCTTGAAGGATATAAAATACCTATGTCAAGGAGATACCTTCCTTTAGCTTTTAGCAAAATCAGCTGAAAGCAATATACCAACGGCAGGTGAAAGAACTTGTGATACATTTAGTGGTAAAATGAAAGACAGGAACATTACACAGACTTTAGTTTGGAGAGGGCAGAACTAAGTGAATCATCCTCCTGTTCTTCTTCACAGTTTTCTTTTTCTTTTGATGAGTATATCACAAATTCTGCTATGGTTAAGAAAGGGTCAGGGGCAAGATCTGATGGTGAAAACTTTCAATACAAAGGAGGAGACTTTTAGAGAAAAAATTTGTAAGAAAATTGCTGAAGCTGAAGCAGGACAGGGGCTGTGACCTTTCTTAGTTAAACCTGTGTAAGAGGGAGGGTTAATTACTGTGGTACATGCCCAGTGAGACAGAATTTTTATGACCATGCTGTCCCATGGGGTGCTTCCTTGCAGTGAAGGGCTCTTGATGTAACCAAAACAAAGCAGATGCAGGATCTAGTCCCACCTGAGAATCCAAGCTCTTGGGAGCCATAAAGAAGAGCTACACTATATTAAAAAAAACACAAACCACCCAGCCACTTAGTAATTTTCATCCTGACTANAAAGAAGGAAAGAAGGAAAGGTGATCAGTGTGTGTAGGCAATTTGGCCTGAAAAGTACATAGAAAATAGTAAAACATTAGTGTTGTTTCCAAACTCAGATAGAATGAAGTCCTCTCCTGATGGAGAACTAAAACATCCTCTTGTTTGTGTGATGCTTAACAACTGCCACCAGCTGAACTACAAAGACATTCCATGCTGGAAATCTGTAACCTGGGGCTTCATTCTGGGCCAGGAAGTTGCAGTTTCTCTAATGCGTGGGTAGGAAGGTGTTTCTAGTGGCATCAGCCACAGCTTTGGTCTGACACAGAAAAATTGACTATGCTAACAGTAATATACTCAGATGACAAACAGTTTGTTCCCTTTCTTGTTGTAGGTACTTAGGAGAGAAAGGAAGCATTGTGTACACACAGCACGAGCAGTTAGTCTGGAGAAATGCTATTGTTCTCACAAGCCCTAGGGTGCTTAGAGAACTGTGTTTGTGTTCGTGTACCCTTTGTACCCACACAACATTTCCTGCTTTTGCAATGTAACAGAAGTATGGGGAAGTATTGGGAACCTTGCACACATTACCTCCAAAGTAATGAGAATTTCTATGCTGAAAAGGTGAGAGGATAAAAAGTGGAAAACTGTGTTGTCCCCCAGCAAATGTTACCAATAATTAGGAAATTGAATGTATTGAAATGCAAGACAGATGGTAACTTCATCCTTCCCAGTCCTTGCTCCCTCTCCATCCAGAAAACAGAAATGGCAACTTTCCATGACGCAACCAGGTTCACAAAGAAGGATCATGCATACCACCACACTGCACAGAAGTATTTATTTTGTTTCTTTTTCTCCAGAATCTTTTGTTTCCCTACTTGTCAGCAACGAGGAAAGTGGGAGTGGAGAAGTCAATCTCGCAGCAATAAAAACACACCGCACATCAAATAAACACTGATCCTGGTAAAAAGCGGCTAACAGGAGAGGCATCGGTAAATTGCTATACTGCAGACCACATTAGGTTTCCGAGAAGAAAACTGCCAAGGATGAAGATTTGTTTGACGGCATGTGTGGAAGGAGCCCTTCGCTGTCCCAGCGCGGCAGTGCCCGGCAGGGCTGCACAGCCTCCCGGGGCATGGGAGCGCAGCAGAAAGGCCAGAGCACCACCCGAAGGGCAGCTCAGTTAGTACAGCACAGCCGGCAAAATGAGCCTTCCTTCTGGGCTCTCTATTCCCCCTCACTTTATTTTTATGTCCAGCCACACAACTCTCAGTAGAAAAGTAAAATAGATGATCACGCTGATGTTAGCCAGGCAGGTTTTAAGAGTGCCAGTTTTTCTTGTTAAACTGCAACCCTTGCCTTTCTAGGGTTTGTTCCCTCTTCCAGTCTGATGTCTTTCCTTCAAGTTAGAGAGATTCACTGGGCCCTTTGAAATCTTTTTTTTCTTAGGAGAATTAACACCTTTACCCATTTTATAGATTTCCATTGTGAAAGAGGGTAGTTTTCTGAAAGCCAGTTCTGAAATTCATCCTTTTTTTTTCTTTTGCTGCCTCTAGGTATCCTGGCAGACCTTCTGTGTTGGACACAGAGGTATGTGCTCCGAGAGCATAAGGTGCTTCTCTCTGTCCCAGCTGACCCATGGGGAGGGCAAGGAGCAAAGCCACTTACATACCAGATCAAAACAGAGGAAACAGAAGGAACACAGATTTTCTCTTTATGCAATAGCTCCTATAGATTTGAAGGTAATGAGTCAGCTAAGTTACCTTGTATTATAGTGTGCTCTCTCAAAATGTAGAGATTAATATGTCATTGGCCTATGGTGTCCTGGGCATTACTCAGCTGCACACAGAACACAGTAGAAACATCACCATAGCTGCAATTTCTAGTTAATATTGGTAATGTGCTCTTACACAAAACTACTGTTACTCTTCCCAGACAACTCTAACATGATGTAGCAGGAACAGGAGACACCCTAAGATGTTCCTTTCAAATCATCATAAGGTTTAGATAGTTCTTAATTTCAGGTCAGGTAGAAAACAAAAGGGGTTTTGGGGTTGGAACTAGATGATCTTCAACATTCCTCACAACCCAAACCAGTCTGTGAATCTATAAAGAGAAAAATTAGTCATAACTGAAAGAAAATAAGTTATTCAGGTATTTCTGCTGATAATGCATTTACTTTGTCTTGTGCACTTGATTTGAATGGAGAGACTGTCCAGAAAATACCATAGATTTGGTGGATTTTATGCATTTATATTGACACCAAAATCGGCCAGATAGGAACTTTCTAACATAGTTTTGAGTATTAGAAATCTGGCCTTCTTTATTCTTAATCTTCTTTAATTGAGTGCCCTAGCACTGAATAAACAAAGTTTTTATCATACACACTGATTGCATATTCATTAACTACCCCTGCTTACTTGATATACATATATTACTTTACTTTACAGAGTCACATCCCTAGTTGGAAGTCCTTTTATGGTTCTTTAAGATCTTCTTTAGTGGTCTCCAGCATATGGTGTCCTTTCAATGTGGCTGTTCACTGACCCTTGATTCTGAGTAAATGCAGTATCATTGTTTTACATAACTTCAACTTTGCCAGCCTTGCAGAGCTGAGCTGGCATCCTTGCTTGTGTTTTGCATGACTTCTGTCTGCTCCTCCAAGGCTACATTGTTCCCTTAACTTGATAAGAGTAAAATGTTGTTTTGTTCTACCATCCTTATCAAGTGAGCAAAATGCTGTTCTGTTCTACTGTCCTTATCAATATGAATAGTATGATCACCCACCATTGCAGATTGGTTACTATTAAAAATATAAAAACCTTCATGGTTTGGGGGCACAAGTCAGACTGCTGAACAGTATGATTTACAAAAGACTGTTACAAAGATAACCATGTCAATGTGTCCCTTTGAGATATCTAAAGCATTTCTTGGTCAGAGCTGAAACACTGATCTGATCCAACACAATACTTTCTGTGGCCCTGTATTTTTATTTATGCTGTGAAGCAATTGTATTTTTGGTATTTCTTAAGAAAATCAATCCAAATGTAAGGCTACCCTATAAAATTCCTGCTCTTCGGAGAAAAGGGTTAAAAATGGAAGGATGGTGAGAAGGATGGTAGATTAGCTCAAGTGACTTTGCAGCTAGGAATGCCAAGGCCTGGAGAATAACATGAGAACCCCATGTATTATACCTACTGCTGTTTAACCTCTGCCTGTTTTGAGAAATAGAATTTTTGTGTAGAGGTAGCATAGGTGTTTGAGAGACTTGGAAGCAGTCTTATGGACCTGTTTGAGTATCCTGTTTTGGGGGCAAAGAGGATCAAAGTTCAGAGATAAAAAAAAAACAGAGAAGAGATCACAGCGTGGTGGTAAACTACGTGTGCACACATCCTTGAGAGATTAGTGGAAACAGCAGACACACTGTCTGCCACTTTCCAGCTTGGACTGTTCCTGCTTGACTGTGTCTGCCCAGGCATTGCCTTGGGATCTCCCTGGGTAGCAAAATAATGAAATGAGTTTTCTCTTTGCATTTCAGCCATGGCTTTGTGGTTGTTCTGACTGCCTACCTGTGTCAACTCACACAAATCCTTCACTTCACATATCATTTTGAAAACATATTTCAGCTCAGGTAATACAGGATTTCTCAGTGAGAGCAATATGAGAAATTGTTGGCAGGAAAAGTTTAAAAATGCAAGATTTGGTGAGGAGGATGATAGGTTTGCTCCAAGTGACCTTGTGTCTGTGCAGACATGTAGGAACCTTCACATATTTTCTGCTGATTATCCTCTATCTGTTTTGAGAAGCAGAATTTCTGTAGAGATAATATGGAAGCTATGAGAAACTTGAGAGGCGCCTTTCACAGACAGACTTGAGAGTCCTGCTGGAAAAGAGACAAAAATCTCAGAGGTCTCAAAAGCAGAGCATTGTGATAAACTGCCCACTGGTATCCCAGGGCAGGCAGTGGGTCCCCTGCCCCACTGGGGTCGGAGCAAGCCTCCCTGTGCCTGCAACCCCATTTCCTGTGTTTCTACAGCACACTGGTGTCCAGGGACTCTTCACTTAATGACCTTGATGCCACAATGATGTTGTGCCTTTTATGTACTCAGTGCCCTTAGTGTGCATACTGTAATTCCTTAAGTCTGAGAATTCAGCATAATCCTGGTATTCTGTTAAACCAAACATCCTAAAGGCCTCGCAGCTGGAGGCCTGAAAGCTTCATGGTATCAAGAGAAACCAAAGTCCCCCCTAGAATACGTGCTGTAAACTAAAATTAAACCCATCTGGAGGGAATACTTTGGGATAGAGGGATATCACACTGTTCATTCAAGCCTCTCATCGGGGCATCTTTGTTAGGCGTGCTAATTTGCAAGGTCTTGTATATGTGATCTACCATGTATGTACATTTTGGCATACTCCACCTTGGCAAAGTATTGCACCATCAAAATCCTTATTAAGTACCAAGGTAAAAACCCTTTTCCCCCTGACTGTGTCTAGCTCTTAATTTTGAGTCCAAGGATACAGCATCAACCTAATGAAATAAATCTACTCATTGCATTCCAGCTGTGCTTCGGTAATCACCTTGGTTGCTTGCATGTATCAATTCACATGAAAATACAGGGAGTTCATTTAGATCTCACATTTGTCTAAACAAGAATATGTAAGTTGTCCTTTAAATAACCTGATCTGAAGTTTTCTTGATCTGAGCTGTACTTTTAGCTTATAGGGTTTCTTTTAATCCAGTTTGATTTACAAACATACCGTTTTTTCTCACTTCCTGTATTCACATAATTGACAGCAGAGTATTTTATTTAGACCGAAAAATGCCTAAAATATTTCTGTTGCAATAATGAAATATGTTTTCCTCCCGAGTCCAAGCAATGCAATCATTTGAGTAGTTTGTAATATCTCAGTTTTGACAGGTGTGAAACTAAGAATGAAAGTAACATTGGCACCAGGGCACAAGAAGGCATTTTGTAGAAATATCTTCATGTAAATATATTACTTGTCTTAGCAGGGAATTTATTGTAAAACAAATAAACACTAGAAAAATAATACAATACTCCTGATGCAGGTTACATAAACATCACACTTCTTTAAAAACTTTTTCCCCTGTAAAAATAGCCTCTTGGAGGCCTGATAGGAAACAGTCCTCAACTGTATATATTTATGGGCTGGATTTGGGCATCCATTTTGCTTTCAGAGAAGTGAAGAGCTGCTCACCTGTTGTACTTTGCTTGGCGCCTACATAGCTAGGGTAGTTTATGCCTGGCAAGCTTAGCAGTATTGTAAAATACAATAGCCTTTTCCCAGGTCAACAGTGGTGTATTTAGTGCAGGATTGTGGTCACCAGTGAATTGTCTTGAGGAAGCAGGCCTAACCCACTGAAAAAGGCTCAGGCCTACTCAGATGATCTTTTTGGTATCAAATTTTAAAAGCACATACCACATACATAGTTCTTTCATTCTGTAGTTATAATGTACTCCTGGGTTAGAGAAATTACTCTTTCCCCATCTTTTTACTAGCTTTGTCTGCCATTTTATTTGTATCTTTAGCTGAAGAATCATTTGACTGCTGTTTTAAATAGAGATTTTTGAAAAGATTCCTTTCAGCCCCGTAGGTCCCAGGAAGTAAGTTTCTGCTGATGCAAGATGTAGACAAGCAACTGGAGACAGGCTGGCTTTGCCTGAGACAAGGAGTATCCCGGTGTGTCCTCAGGTTAGACACTGCTTCCCCCAGCACCCCACAGTGACTTGATCTGCCTCAACAATTACAATCATCTTGAATTAAACTTGCTCTAGACCATCAATCTTGCAAGCTAGTGCCAGTAGCTTGGAGTGCAAGCTGCAGGTTGTGCCCTGGCTGCTGGGAAACAGCTGCAGCCCCAAACAACGAGCTGTGAAGGGGCACTGACCTTCTGCCCCACAAAGGGCACAGCCCTGGAATGCCAGCCACCATCCAGAGCCTCTCTAGGACCCAGTGAACAGCAAGCAGACCCCAGATGAAATAAAACCACTGGACCAAGAAGCACATGAAAAGGACATGAAGAGTGTGTGAAGAGAGTGTGCAATGACTGCAGGGTCAGGGATTCCTTTATTCAGGGTCCCTCCTAGGGCACCCAGACTTATTATACTGCTTCTCCACAATTTATTACTGGGAGAAACCAGAGGTCTCAGACTGTGCTGTGGGAAGCCAGGGTCAAGCTGGGAACAGAAACTTGTCTGAAATGTGGGTGTGAGGTGTGGAGAGAGTCCAACAGGCAACAATGGGTCACTGGAGCCACCTGCTGCAAAGAGGCTTTGGTCTCAGCAGTTAAACCTTGTATGGTGTGACTCTGACTCCCAGAGGGACATCTGAAATATCATACAAGAAATGGCTTTAGCAATCACAATATGTCTGCAATGTCAGTATTTGAAAGCTCATTTTGAATACAACTCAACCAAAACCAGCTCAGCCCACAAGGAAAGATGTTCTGCTGGATTTTATATTCACCAATAACTAAGGGCTTTTTGGAAATGTGAATCTGAAAGTGTCATGAATGAGTTTTAAGATCACTGTGTGATCAAATGTTTCAAGAACAGCCTTGCCTGCAGTGACCATGAGATTGTGGAGTTCAGGCTCCCACGACTACTGAGCAGGGTAAAAAGCAAGATCATAACCCTAGACTTCAGAGATCATACTCCAGCCTCCCCAAAAATCTGCTTGGAAGGGTCCCATGGGATGAGATTCTGAAGGGAAGACAGGCCCAAGATAGCTGATTCATATTCAGGGGTTGCCTGCTCCAAACTCAAGAGTAGTGCTTCCAGGCAAAAATGCCAGGAGGCCTGCATGGATGACCATGGAGCTTCTAACCAAACTCATACACAAAAAGGAAGATTATAGAAGCAAGGACAGATAAACTTCGAGGAATACAGAAATACTGTCCAAACATCCAAGGAAGGAATTAGGAAAGCAAAGGCCCAAATAGACTTTAATGCAGCAAGGATGTCAAAGGCAAGAAAGGTAAGTACATATAATAAGTACACACAATAAGTATGTGAGTACATTGGTGATGAAAACATGGGGGCCCATGGCTGAAAGGGACATGGTCATACAGGACATGGAAAAGGGACATGGAAAAGGCTGAATTACTGAATGATGCTTGATCTTTACTAGAAAGGATGGCCTTCAGAGTTCTCAGATCTCAGAGGCCATGGGGGAAGCCTGAAGCAAGAGGGATGCACAGTTTTGGGAAGAGAATCATGGCAGGTAATGCTTAACTAAACTGGATTTAGAGAAGTTCCACATGCTATGATGTCATTGTGAGGCCACTCCCAAAAATTCTTGATCATGGCAGTTAGAAGGGTCTGATGACTGAAAACTGGAAGAGCTGGGACTGCTCAGCTGGAAAAGAAAGCTGAAGGGGAATCTCATCAATGGACATAAACACCCCAAGGGAGGGTACAGAGAAGATGGAGCCAGGCTCAGTGATGCTCAGTGATAGGATGAAAGGCAATGACCAGCTGAAACACAGAGGTCCCTCTGAACATCAGGAAACACTTTTATGTTGTGAGGTTGACTAAGCACTGGCACAGATTGCTCAGGGAGCTTATGGAGTCTCCCTCTTTGGAGATATTCAAAAACCATCTGGACATGATCCAGAACAACACTGTAGGTGGCCCTGCTTGAGCAGGAGCACTGGACTAGATGACCTCAAGAGATCCCTTCCAGTGTCAACCAGTTTGTGATTCTCTGATTCTGTAAAATACAATGCATAGGTTTGGATCTCCTCCTGACCTATTTAAATAATTTTGGGTACCAAAATAGGACTCATTGTTCTCATGAGACTGGAAAGGCAGAAACAACTTTTTTCAGGCTCCACTGTACTTCTATTTCTCAACTAAAACAAGAAACACAGAGAGTGATGTGACTGATGATAAAAAGTCAAAATTAAAAATAAAGACAAATATTAGCACAACAATACAGATCCAAATAGTGTTAAGCTGCAAACTTACATGGATTTTTCCTAACCAAAGCATCCCTTAAAACCCAGTACAGAATTGCCTGAGCCACGAATAAGCAGTGCTTCCCTGAGAAAAGTGATGAAGCAGATCATGTTTAGATTTTTGGAGGTGGTATGAGGACTTCTGTGATTTGCACTCTACAATGTAAAATACATTTGTATACTACCAGAGGATTTTTAATTGTAAACTGCACACAGGATTAATTATGAAATAAGAAATGCTGTAGAGCTAATGAGGGTTAATGACAGTATAAAACCTCATATTAATTTTATAGCAATTATAACTTAAAGAATGGTTTGAACACTTTAAAGCAGAAAGGCTGGCTACTTTAACACATGATCCCTGTGGGTCCCTTCCAGTTCAGAATATTCTTTACCTCCTCGTTGCTGAGCTATTGTGTTTATACAATATTAGCACTTAATGCTCTTATTACCACAAATGCATTCTTCAGCACAATGCCACATCCAAAATGTTAGAACTAGTGCCAAACAAGAGAGAGTTTAACTGACAAGTAGCAAAATAGGATTACCACCTTTTCATTTACAGATTTGCTTAGGGAAAGAAAACTAATTTTCCTTACTCTTTATATACAGCTTTCATGAGGCAGAATTTATTTAGAACATATTATTGAGCATATTTCCTTATTTTTCTTATTCAGATTAGGTGTAAACAAGTATAGAACTCTTCCCTAGATAAGATATCACAGAAATCATTAAGATCAGCAAGGTCCTCAGGCATATAGTTTCTGGCTATATTGAGATTCTAGCGTGAAGTGACGTCAATTAAATTCCATTTTTACTTGATCTGTGTGATTAGCTCTGAGATAAGGACCCAGTAGGAAATGCAGAAAAACTTTATATTCACCTCCATGTACAGAGGTTACCTTTTGGTTAGCTGGTCAGCACTGGTTGTTGTTTCTGCAAAGCTCAGTAACTGCTTTTATGAATGATATTAAAATGTGTTGTGCTTTGAAAAAATGGCTGAGATGTCCAGTCACAGCATTTTGAAATAGTTCATGTTTGTGATGAACAATTGGCCTTTTGAAAAAAAAAACACCACAATCCTTCACATAATAACCAAAAAAATTGTGCCCCTTCTCCCATATTTTCTCTGTGTCCTCCCCAGATATAAACTACAATTTAAATTCAGAAGCAACATCAAATTGTGAAGAGAATTTTTTTCCCCCAGGGAACTCTTCTTTCCACAGGAAGTAAGCATAGCTACAAAAGTAATACATTACAAAAATTCTGTATTTTAAATTGTAAAGCACAGTTATTTTTTGTGACATTTTAATGTATGCTAGTTGTTTAATGTTATGTTTGCTTCACACTAGTTGTATTTTAAGTGCAACACCTAAGGAAAAAGGGTAATAGAAATGTTTATGACACTTCCTAAACCTGTATTGTGCTCTTTGCTCAAAGATCTCAAGCTGTGATGAAGTAAAAGGGCATGCAGGCAGCAGATGGACTATTTCCTGAAATTACCAGTGCCCAAAAATAGAAGGGCATGGGCCATTCCTCCTAAACTACCCACGCCACACTACAGCCCCCATAGTGGGCGGCCAGGCAACTGCTCCAACTCATTTTCCAGGCTCCTTGGATACTTCTGGCCACCTAGCCCAGCTAAGAGCTGCATTGGCTGTGAACCTCCCACGTTTCCCCTTTTCCCTGAGAAATTATTTTCTCATATGGACTGATTGAATATGCTGTTCTCAGGACCCTGCAAAAGATTCACTATGTGTCTTACTAGGAAAATAAAGGTGGGATGTAACAATCTTGTCCGACTCACTGGTGGTTAGAAGCACTCCTGACACTCAAATTAGTGGTCATTATATGAGCAGACCTACAGGAACACCAGAGATTTAGTTCTGTTTGTTCTAAAGTCAGTGAAATTGTTTGGTTTTCTGATCAATTTCAGAATTTGAGCATAATCTAGGAAAATGTTAAATAAACTTGCAAGCATGGGATCCAGAACTACTGCTGAATTTTAATAATATTCACATGAAAATTCACCAGAAACCTACAACATACCACCATACATCAGCATTTTTATTTTATTCACCTTTTCCCATATTCACAGCTTTGTCAGAGATTTATGAAAGTTACCCAGCTCCTACTTTACCTCTTTTCATAAAAATACCGCATATGCCAATTAAAAAGAATCTGCAAAAAACCTGAAGCTTATTCCAATTTCCTTCCCTTCTTTGAGACGGTCTTGAAAACCCATCTGCTCTGGGAAGTACTCCACCTGTGAGCAGATGCCTCCCTGGCTTGTGCTTTATTTGCTTGTGCACCTTAAATTGGAAGTTCTTTGCCAGCTGGGCTGCCAACCTCTTATTATGCTACCTTTATTGGAGACGGCTGTATTTACAGTAATAGCACTACGAGTTCTGTATTGTCCTGTATCAGAGAGAAGAAAGAAATGTGCTGTGAAACTGCCCAGCAGCCCACTGCAATTGTGAGTCTTGTAACACGACTTTCCAGCAGTCAAATCGCAGCAACCACGCTCACACAATGGTAGGTGTGAGCAGAACTCACGACACCAGCAGTGGTAATGGCAGTATCTGAGGTTATTTTTTACTTTTTCTATAGCAGAAAGCAGTAGAAATTAATCTGGCTGTTTCTTACTGAGTATTTTCTGTTTCAATTATACGCAGTTTACTCAGGCAGAGTAATGGTGTAACTGCACTGCTTTGCTCAACACGTGAAGTAGCTTAGTGATTAGAAAACAGGAAGAAAAGTCACAAGGGACTAAGCCCTGTGATTTTTGGAGTCAGAGAAAAAAACCCTA
>VZRX01014027.1:0-181331 GCA_013398075.1 Notiomystis cincta
TCATTACATTTGGATGAACTGAGTATGTAGGTAATATTTGCAGCATTTCTTTAGATAGACTACATTAAACTGAAAACACATTCCAATTTATTTCAAATTGTTTTTTATGGTTGAAGCCTTTTCTTTGTATAATTTGTTCAGATGCTTTGGCTTTTTACTTTACAAGTCCTCTATAAATGCAAACTGTGTTTTTGTGAAGAACTGAGCCAAGACAACTTTGTTGAAATGAATGAAATGGCCTTTCAATGACTCACTGCGCCTTCCAGATTTCTGCTTAGTTCTGGCCAGGTTTTCTGAAGAAACCTCTATCCCTATTTATCCACAAGAGTGTACCGCATAGCTTCAGATGAGAAAGTCCTAGTGAACTTTAGTGGGAGTTCACATCTTTTTCCAATTATTCAGCACTGTCTCTGAAACCATCTTTCTAGATCTTTCTCCAGCTTCTTAGGAGTTGCAAGCAACACAAGACCTAGAATGTGTTCTCAGGGCTGGACTTCTGCCTTAAATGTAGGTTCATGAAAATAGGAAAATCCATCAAAAGTTTCAGAGGTAGCTATAGAGTAAAGAAAGTGAGCTTGTTATCCATTAGGATCTTCAGTCAAGAGTTAGAAAACTGACTGCATCTTTCAGAATGGGAAAAATAATCACAATATAAATTAACATTCATAGTGCTTCTACTCGTGTAATTCAATTTCTCGCTGGAAATAACCATAAACTCATAAAATAGTTTGAGCTGGGAGGGACCTTAAAAGTCCTGTAGTCCAATCCCCCTGTAATGAGTGGGAACACCTTCAACAGACCACATTGCTCAGAGCCCCATCCAGTCTGACCTTGAATGCTTCTGGGGATGAAGAATCAACAGTGTTCCACCACCCTCATGGTAAAAAATTTCTTCCTTATAAAAACAAAATAAAATTATTTCTAATATCTAGTCTGAATGGAATCCTGGAATCTTTCATAGTGTTCTATCTCAATACTGATAAATATAAAACAGCAATTTTCTTAAGCCTTTGAGCTTTGATGATAAATGTGTAGGTAAAGAGATGATACATGGATCCCAGCAGTGATCCAAAATAATCTGGAATAGTGGGGTTTTTTTGTATGTTTGCAAGCTGTCTGACCCAGGGGTGTCATCCCCTTTCATAATAAGAAACATACCTCTTTAAAGATGGTTCCAACATCATCCAGCAATTTCAAAGCATTCAGTAGATGCCCACGTCATTTGGCTTATTAATAATGACATTTTAGTGTATTCCTGCTACAATCCATCACTTCAGTTCCAAAGAATTCTAGGAACGCTATCTTCTTCATTTGAGTTTTCCTGTCTCTGTGATACACAGTTCCAAAAATTACTTCCAATTGCTTGACCTTAGAAAGCAAGACCATTTCAGAAGAACTTCATGCACAGTTTGCTGCTCTGTTCTGTCTTTACATTTATTTCTTCCACACCTCCGTGTTTTTCCCAAGGTGTCCAGAGCCAGCTGGATATACACTTGTTAAAATATATTCATCATTCTGTAAGTATTAACCATCATCAAGGTCCCAAGACAAAGCAATATTTCTTCTGTATTGGCTTTCAGTTAAAAATTGCAAGGACCCAGGCTGCAAAGAAGGAGACATAAGGATAAAATTTACAAAAATATTCTCATTTGAGTTCAGACTTAAAAAATTTAGAGGGTGCCAATAAGTCCACATCACTGTAACAGAAACAAGGTGCAAACAAACACATAATATATATTTATCCCATGCCTAAATCCAAAGTCACTGTACACCAGTGACATCCTCAGTAGGTCCCCAAATCCCAAAGTAACTGTGTACTTGAGTAGAAAGCCAGTCCTTTGAGAAAAGGAATATTTACATCACCTACCATAATGAAATTGATTAATAGATCTCAGTCAGGAGGATAGTACTGCCAGTATCCCTGCAGAGACACTGGAAAGACGTGGACTATTCCAGATATGTTCCTGCCCTGAATCACCATATCTAGGGGAAAGAAAGGGAGAAACAAAGTTATGTGCCTAAAATTAGGCTGTGGAGATTCCTCATAGCAAACAACAATAGGAAGTCGGCCTCAATATGCAAACAAACATGGTGACATTTCCAATTTAAGAAAAATTAGATTGGATTAAACTAAAAAAAAACAAACAATCTGGAATTATTTTATGATTGAATACGAGCCTCTGCTCTTAAAATTGGCTGCTGTACCCAGCTTCTGATGTGGAACATAACAGCAAACCTTCTGGCCCTGATTCTGTAGTCCCTGCATCTTCCGTAAATATTGCCTTGAAAATTAAAATGACTGGTGACAATGCAAAATATGGAAAAAGGCAGAGGGGGGTTAACTGGCTACAGAAGAACAGAATTTCTAATAGCTGTTCCTTAAAGCTCCCTCAGCTCTCCTTTCAGTCCCCTTAATGTAATATTAAATTATTTTTACAGATGTGCAATAGCAAAAAATGTAGAAATTAAAATATCATCTAAAGCACCATTTCTTATTCACAAGGAGACTCTTGGTGAAAAATATCTCTGGATTATAGGAGGGGAAGCAGGAAGAGTCAATAGGATTTAGAAATCCCCAATGTCTGGGATGATTCAGCATGGGTAATGAGTAAAATCTCTGCATCATTAAATGAAAAACTTCAATATGTAGTCATTTATAGTGGCTGATGAAGGAAGAATAAGCCTATTGGACACACATTTCCTTTGTACTCTGTATTTTCCTCATAGGCTCACATGGTGCTGTATTTCTAACTGTAGATAAATGTTTAAAGGGTTTTCCTCACTGCTGACAAGGGGCACATAGCAGGTCAAATTATCCCTTCAACCCACACATATGTGCTTCCCTCAAGGAGACATATAGGTCAGGGCATCCTGGGCACACCTACAGGCTGAGTGGAAAAGTGATTGAGAGCAGCCCTGTGGAGAAGAACTTGGGGATGATGGCTGATGGAAAGCTCAACATGAGCTGGCAGTGTGCACTCACAGCCCAGAGAGCCTGGGCTGCATCCAAAGCAGCACGGCCAGCAGGTCAAAGGTGATTCTCCCCCTCTACTCTGCTCTGATGAGACCTCACCTGGAGTTTTGCATCCAGCTCTGGTGCCTCCAGCATAAGAAGAACATGGAAGTGCTGGAGCAAGTCCAGAGGAGGGCCATGAAGTTGCTAAGAGAACTGGAGCACCTCCTCTACAAAACAGGCTGAGAAAGTTGAGGCTGTTCAGCCTGGAGAAGAGAAGATTGTGTGGAGAACTCAAAGCTCTTTCCAGTATCTGGAGGGTCCAACAGGGAAGCCAGAGAGGGACTCTTCATCAGGAACTGTAGTAATAGAACAAGGAGTAATGGGTACAAATTGAAGAGGGGAAATTCACGTTAGACATTAGGAAGAAATTTTTTACTGAGAGGGCAGTGAAGCACTGGAACAGATTTCTCAGGGAGGCTTTGAATGGCCCAACCCTGGCAGTGTTCAAGGCCAGGTTGGATAAGGCCTTGAGCAACTTCCTCTAGTGGGAGGTGTCCCTGCCCTTGGAAGGGAGGATTGGGACCATATAATCTTTAAGATCCCTTCCAACCCTTAACATTCTATGGTTCTGTGATTATGTACCCTTATCCTGGCACAAATTTAGGAGAAAGAGACATTCTGAATATCTGTTGGATGAAGTCATTCCAAAATTACCTCTTGTTTTACAGGCTACTAGGCAAGTCTTTCACAAGGATACAGGAAAGAAAGGCATGTAATTCACTGTTGGGCTGAGAGCTGGGTTGATTTAAGGAGTTCCAAATCTGTGAATTGTGGAGAATATCTTTTGTAGATGGCATCAGAAATACCTGATGTGCCTGCTAACATATATGTACAGATTAGGGAAGGAGGTTGAAAGGTAACTTCCTCTAAATAATTCCCAGCACTGTGTATGACTGATTCTAGATGCTGTAGCTCTGCATATTAGAAACATGCTGCTGGTGCAAGTCAAAATGCTGCTAGGACGACCATCGTTATCTCTACACGTTCTGCCCTCTATGAAATCTAAACTCATCGCTTTCAGTATTCTACCCCTTATGTGTATCACATTTAATGCATGCTTTTGACATAGGATTCCCATACTGATTTTACAGGCATTTTTAATTTTCCTAGATCATTAGAAAGCAATTTAAAAAAAAATTTAAATAAATATGTTGTAGTTCTTAGTCCCTTCCCAGAATTTCTGTGGACAGTGTTTATTCTACTAGCTTCAGGCAGACCCTAGTGATCTGTGTTGTACAGCAAGTCCTCCCATCCCTCCTCCCTCTCCATTTTTCCAAAGGCATTTATAGATATTAAGACCAAACAACATCAATTTCTAACTTCTGGAAGATACAGTCTCCCAGATTTTCATGTGACTGAGAGTCCTATGTGCTTCCAGTGCTCTCTTTACCTCTTTCCAAGCCAAACCCAAGCTATTGTTTTTCTTTGCGCTTCACCTTTTAGATTTCTCTTTGCAGAGGGAAATATACCAGCATTTAAACTGTCTTTACACCTCCATTAAGTTCTCTGTCAGCTGCCAGTAGTTTTAGAGCAGTTTTGGAAACATTGCTGTCTGTATTTGGGATGCTTTACCAACATATGCATGGAGACAGCCAGAGCTCTTTGACATGAATAGTAGGATAAAATTAAGAAGTGAAATGATTAATTATCATTCCTCAAAATAAAAGAAAAAAAGGTCTCCAAATGAAATGACAGGTTTAAAATGGAACATAACCCAGTTGCTGAATTCAGTGTCACAAGATAACATGTGGCTGACATAGTGAATAGTGTCAAAAAGTAAAATCCAACTATAAGCTTCATCAGAGGCATCCAAATAGAGTAAGCAGAATGTCACGTCCGCTTCAGAATTTTTTAAACTTGTAACAGCCACAAGCAAGGTTTGATTTGTTGAGCAGAGTCAGCAATTCAGGGTAATGAGATCATGGAGCTCCGGTCTGAACCAGGTAGACTCACTTCATCTTCTTACCTTGCATGCTGTAATGTAAGATCTAGTGTATTCTTCTTTTAACAGAGCCACTGTGATGGGCATTGATCTTTAGCTAAATAATTCGGCTTTTACCCTGAAAAATGCTTAATGTCTGTATCAAACAGAGAATATGCTGTACCAAAGTACAGTTTGTAGCTGGCACTGAATACCCATATCTTTGTGGTACTATCAGCAGTCAATTCACATTTTTGGACTGCCTTCAGAGTCTCCTGTTTGAAAGCTGTGAACACTTTGCACTTTGTACAGCCATCACAAGACAATTCTATAGGCTTCCACATTTATTTAAAGTAATTTAGGTTTACTAATTTTTTTTTAAATATCCTCACCTTCTTTCCATATTTATGGCAAAACATCTCCTCTGCAGCTGATTTAAGTTTCTGAATCCTCTTCTTTATCTGCCTGTTATATCTTCAGTGATTTCTTGTAGGCTCTGCTCTCTCACACATTTTTAAGTAAGCATATGTTGTTCTGAGTAGGACATAAAATGTTTCTGCACTATGACCTCTTCTGTCAATCCACAGCTCTGCTAAGAGCAATCTCTTATTTTCTAATCTAAAAATCAAGGGTCTCTTTCTTGTTCACAGTATAGCAAGAAAAAAAACCAAAATGGAATATATTTCAAGTGTTTCACTGAATAAGCCATTACCTTGAATAAGGCTTTTGTAATGCCAATGCACTGTGACTCATGTAATTCAGATGTGAAGCTAATATGCTGTTTGAAAATGTACCCGCTGCTGAGATGATTCCTAAACAGGGAGGCAAAGAAGTGATTATTAGATAGGACAAGACATGAGCTGAATTACTGAAATGTGCAATAAAGAAATCTCAGCCTCTACAATTTGCCTGTCAAAAATGAAGCTTTTAATCAATTTAATCAGTGTAACAATATATTAGCTCAGCAGCCTGCCATCTCAGCATGTAATTTTAACTATAAAGAACATTCTACAAACACTATAAAGCTCCAAAGTGCTCTTTAAAAAGTCTCTAAAACATAAACAAGGTTTTTAATAGCCTGTGTCAGCAGGACTAGAACAAATCACAGGAATGTAATGAAAAAGATTTTTCTATTTCCCTTAAAAAGGATTCTACAGCCCCTGTTAGATAATTTGACTACACCCTCATTCTTCTGTGGAGGCAAAATTTAACCTTGATTTGTCATCTTCTCTCCAAAATCTCACTATTTTCATGCCTCATGGAACTACTTATACTAATCTTCATTAGTTCTCTCAGGGTGCTGAAATCATCCATTCTTAATTCCAACAGTATCCTGGCATACACACTAAAACACAAAGGAATGTTTTAAAACAGTATTAAGGGCGGTAAAATATTCACCTTCAAACTGCACTGCCAGAATAAATTTTCATAGGAAAATATTACTGTATATTATCAGTAAGCTGAAAGAAGATGAAATCATCATTTATGTAATTTTGTTGTTTTAAAACATTTCAATGAAGGAATTACTGTAATTAACTTTCCCTCATGTTTCCAGTTTGCCAGTGTCTCACTGTGAAAATTGCCTCCCCAAGCCTCCCACACTCACAAAAGTCACCATGTATTTGAAAGTGGAGAAAGCTAAAGGATCAGACATGTATACAAGATGGCTTGAGACAAAAAATGTCATATATAAACACATTTTTCTTTGTGACCATGAAAGCTTGCAGTAGGATTTTAATGCACTATGATCTGCAAAATGAACTTTGGGTTTATTTGAGTATCATACATATACAGTTTTCTGTGTCCAGGAGACTGTGCAAACTATTTTCTGTTCTTCTACCTTCCAATGCACTTTGTTTACCCACAATTATGGGAAAGGATGTCTTTGGCTTTAAACTTGTTGTGTGTTGACTTCTCTCTTTTGGAAGCAAGACAAGGGAGCAGTGACAGAACCTCCCACAGGAATGGAAAAGTGTTCTGAGAATTCCCCTTCTATCAAGCTGAGGGTGAGAAGAGCCTAATGAAAACTAGCCCCCAAAGAAAAGTATTTGTATCTTTGTTCTGTAAAAGGAGAAAATTACTTCTCAGTTCCCAAAGAAGGAGACAGCATGTGCAAAAGGGCAGCAGCTGCACCATCACATTTAAACCTTAGAAGTCTATCCAACTGGAGAAACAGATGTGAATTTGGAATAAATGTAAGGACACTTCCCCCTCACTGCACCAGTAATAGGGACAAAAGGAAGCAGTAGATTAAATCTCAGGATTGCCATTTATGCCTAGGCAAAGCATATATGTGAACTACCACATTAAAGGAGAGGCACTGTATGGCTCGGTGAATCAGTCTAATCAGCAACAGATTTCCTTCCAAATCAGTAGTTTTTGAGTTTAATAAAAATGTTCACAAAATAAAAATAAGTTCATGGAGATAAAGCACACAGGACTATATTTCATAGTCAGTGCACAGGTTACTTTGAAAAAGTACTCTCAGATCAAGATGTAGCAACTGCTCTACCTGAAAGTACAGTGGGATCCTGGTGTGTTTACTGCTTCATATTTATTGTGCAAGGCAGTAAGTTGCTTTGAGAAACATCTGATCCTGTCATCAATTTAATAAAACAGGTTTTTCTGGGGTTCCAAGAATCCCTGAAGTTTGCTGATCACTTGCAAGTGGCTCCTAAGAATTGTGGATTTCACTTTGTTCGTTCTTTCTCACATAGCTCTTATCATATGAGTACATACGAGAATGTCTGCTGACATCAGTGAAAACAGCCAGAGTGCATTTGCTTCTGTTACATATGTAACCCTTTTAGAGCAACTCACATGTGGATATTTCATAAATTTTAACAAGGTTGTTTAACCTTGAGCAAATAATTCGCTTTAAGGAGTTTGCATGGTCTACTCTTGTTTCAGAGCTTTGCATTGTAAAATAATAGATACACAAGTAAAGTTCTGCTAATACCCATTATTATACAACTGAAACAGGTAATCATAACCCAACAAGATATTTCCTATTTACATGTTGTATTAATTTGATTGACCATAAACAATGTGTTAGTCCTATTAAAATAGATACCATACCATCAAAAACCACATCTGATGGGGAATTCTAACATTCTAGGCACTGTATCTCTTGTAAAATAATCCTTCTATATATCTATCAACAGCTAATTATTTTAGACAGTTAATCAAATCAATTATTAGCCAAATATTTCAAATCCTTGGCTTAGTAAATCCTCATTTACTCTAACAAAGGGTGCAGTTACAGAGTGTGTTCTCTCTTGTAGAGGAGTTAGCTAAAGAAGTCCATTTCCCCCTCCCTGTTTTAGTGTTAATTCTCATGCTAATTCTATATTCATCATCCTTAATACAATCACTTATGAGGCCACAATGTAAACCAGATTACTTAGAATATTTTGATTTCAAAAAGAAACATTGACAAACATTACTGCATTTCTGCTTATAATGCAGAACAAGTAAAAATACAAAAGATTTTGGTGGAGGGCAGGAAAGCATTCAGAAAGAAAAGCACATCTAGATCCCAGACTGCAAACAGCCTAGGGATTTTGAAATACATGTGGCTCATTTCCCAGGAGAATGTTTTTATTACCTACACACAAAATATCTGGAAGGAGCCAGAAGTCAACCTGGTAAACCATTAGACAAGAGCACAGGGCCAACAGGATTGGCAGTGGCAGATTAGCTCTCTGGTAGGAACACTCTGTCCTAAGCTGACATAGATTTTTTCACTTTTTCATTCCAGTCACAAAATATGAACAAAGTCAAACTTGGCAACACAGAACTGAAAACACAAATCTTCTTGTTTAACTCAATGTCTGGTCATGAAAGAGTGGTTTTGTATTTATTTTGTCCTTTAGAGCTCTTTTCTTTCTTCTGGTGCCTGAGAGATGGCCAGAACAGCAAACACTCATTTGGGTTTAATGTTCCCTTTCAATAGGAATGGCTCCCTACTCATCATCTAAGGTTTTAGAAATTGCTTATCTGAGGAAAATGTCTCTCTTTATCTGTGATGATTAGGCCTTAGACTAAGTTTCCATTGGACACTTTGCTAGGGCTGGGTGAGTAACTTCTGGATATTTTCTGTTCAAGCATCTGAGTTGCCTCCCTGGATCTTGCTCACATCTTGTGATCTTTGAAAAACTCAAATGGAATGAGTTCTAAAAAAGAAAGGTCTGTTAGACTGAGAGACCTGTTGTCCCCTGGATCCTCCTTCTGGCCATTCTTGTAGATGGGTATCACATTTACTAAGCTCCAGTCAACTGGAACCCTACCAGTTTGCCAGGACTGATGATAAATGATGGAAAGCAGCTCTGTGAGAACTTCCACCAGCTCCTTCACTATACTTGGGTGAATCACATCTGGCCTCAGAGACTTGTGTGCATCTAAACATACTATTGGCTCCTTTTTAGTGACTATGGAGATATTCTACAAAACAAGCCCAGAGGTGGCCAAAGGAAACCTACTGTCATGATATAGCTTCTATGCCATGTATATTCCTTGTTTTCTTGGGTGTGCCTTACTATTTTTAAGCAACTATTGAGCAGCTACATGACAATTAACTTTCTAAAATTTGTTTGACAGGAACAAACTAAAGAAAGACAATAAATCTTTTTTTCACTTTACACTTGACTAGATTCTTCATTCTGAACTCATAAAGAGTTCAATATTCTAGGCCAGTTGTTAGATTGTTAACATAAATATATTTGAAGAACTATATGTCTTTATATAGAGAGGACTAGACAGATTAGATGTGTATTTATATTATATGCTCTTAAAATACTATGTCTTTAAATGCACAAAATCCTATGTACAAGCAATTGAGGTATTTAAGACTTTTTAAATTACACTACACTGTAGCAAAAAAATAAATCTATATTAGGCTGATTTTTTTTTGCTTGCTTTTAAAGAAGGGCCTAATTCTAATAGATTGCAGGAAAGATTGCCAATCGATATTCTTTAGCATTTCAACATTTATATATTCTAAACATCTTTCTAGCTTTTTTCCTGCAGGTATTCATGGGAAAATTAATACAGAAGATACTATAAGCTAAATAGGAGCCTGGTAATTATTGTGCAAAAGCTGGAATTCCGGAAAATTACTGGACTTTAATTCTCTGGAAATTACAGCTACAGACAAACATGATGTGACTTACATGGCAGGGGCATCATGACATAAACAAAGACAAATCTTCAAATTAAGGATCAGAACAGTAGTATTCTAAAAGCTAGTAGTTTTTCATAGGTACCCATTAATCCCTTTAAAATATATTTGGTGGCTTTGGTTTCAATCAATCACATACACAGCAAACAGTTTCTTAGTTTTATACATGAAAAAGACAAAAGGGAAAAGATATTACTTTGTCTTAAAACCTGCTATTTATCACAGCTTCTGCAGCCCTGCCATTTAATGCTGTTCCTACAACTTCTGACCATTTTATGATGTGATCCATTTATATTCCATCTTCCATTCTATTGAGGCATTTGAGTAGAGATCCCTCTTCCTCACTGGAATGTGGAGACATCTGTTTCCTAGGGTCCTGTAAAACATTACACAGAGCTCTCCATGGATGTCTGACTCTATCAAAATGGCCTGACATTCACTCTCTGACCACGAGTCTTCAGGTCATTTAATTTATAACTGTTCTTTCAGTTCAGGACTTCCTTTCATGTCAAATCTTTCCTTGGTATAATCTGTCAAAGATGATTCTTGGTTAACAGTTTTGATGAATGCAACAACTGTGTATATTTAATGTAATAACAAAAATTGAAGGTTTTCTGTTATGGGGTAAGGAAAACCTAAAAACACAAAACCCACCATGTCTAGACATGCCTGTATATTTTTCTTGCAGAAACTGCAAATAATGATGGCTGAACAGCATCTCAGTGAGGGTCCTGCTTCAGAATCAGCAATGCAGAGAAAATGTCACTCCCATTTTACAACAGATATATTAAATTTAGCTTCTTGTTAATTCATACAGTAGGAGATACAAAGCATGTTCATATGTACTCTGATTATTAACAAATTCCTGTTTCTACTGATATAGTCACTCATTTTTTCATTGGATGATTTAGGAGAAAAGGAAGGAAAGCTTCAGAAAAAGAAGCAAAATGATGCAACACATGGAATATTCCAGCCCTGGCTGCCCTGCTCCTGGCTGGGCTGGGCTGAGTCCTGGCCTTCCATGGAGGGTCCCATGAGCCCTGAGGTGTCGTGGCAAATTAAAGGAATGTGCAAAGAAGTTTATTATATTTCTCAAATTTAAAGTTTTCTGATAGATCTTCTTAATATAAGAAATTAAATCTCAAGATATTTGTTCTTGGGGTTTTTTGGGTGGTTTGTTTTGGTTTGGGATTTTTTGTTGTTGTTGTTGCTTGGGTTTGGTTTGGGTTTATATAGCAGTAAAGCAGAGGAGGTTGTATTGAGGGTTGTTTTTTTCCCTAGCCTAGAAATATTTGAGTCTTCACCTAAAAAACTATTTTTACATATTGCTTTGTATACTCATGGACATAATGGACTAAGTAATGCATCCATGAATTGAAAAGGATGTGTTAAAAAATTCAAATAACGTTTGTCACAAGTTTCCATTCAACTGTAAAGTGCATTAAAAATAATGGTTTAAGGATTTCTACTAGAATGAAACCATGCAAATTGCAGAACAAATAAAGTACTTTTGCCAGAAAAATAATTTTAAAAAAATAAAAGACCAAGTTTAACATCATGTATAAATTGAGCTAAGGACAGCAAAAAAGCCTATGACAGAACTATAATGAAAGCAGCCAAAATGATAAATAAAATTATGCTAGTATGAATTTTTAATAGCCCAATGGAAAGACAAAGATATACAATCCAGTCTGCAACTTCATGTTTCAGTAGAGAGAAAAATATCCTTTTCAAGCAGGTGTCCATGTGATGATTCCCAGCCAGCATTATAACAAATTTATTTAGCTTAAATATGAATATAAATATACTCAAATTAATAGGAGTATGATGCACTATTTTGTCTTAATGTTTGTTAAATGGAATATCACATTATATAAGGATAAATTCATGCAAAAAACCATAAGCTCATTCAAAATCCACAGTGTGCTTTCTCTTCTGGGTTGTTTCCTTTCTAACAGGACTGCAACCTAACCACATCATGTTAAGTGATGTGGCATATACGAATCATATTTATCTCTAATTATTATCAATATTATTCCCAAACAGTCATTCATCACCATCATAACCACAGACATGCAATCTCATCTTAGTCCAAATGTTTCCAGGGGACTCAGAACAAGGACTGCTGTAGCTCCAGGAGAAATTGGCACGACTGTTCAAAACTGAGCCTCTTCTAAAACAACAGTGGCCATGGGTATTACCTCTGCAGGGCAGTAACAGCTCTAAACACCTTACACACAGACAGAAAAATGTAAATAGTGGTGCTTTCTTTTTGGCCCCAGCACACAAATTTATACAATTAAGAAGCAATTAACCATGTTAAACTTTCCCGCTTCTTTTGCCCAGACAGACCCATCTCTTCCTTGAAGACATTGGCACAGTTCTAGTGCAAAGCCTAGGCTGATATTCATGTTCAACCCTGTTTACAGAACTTGAGTCCTAGGCAAAAATAGCCATTTGCTTACTTTTTCATTATAATATATACATATTTACATTCCATATTGGATTATACAAATCCATATGAGAAAGCAGTTAATATGGTTCATGATATGCAAACACAAGTCTAGTCAATACATCATGTAATAACTGAGGCATTTACTTTTCTCGTGTCTCAATTTCTGTAAACTGATTCTGCTGGCAAAATAATAGATTAAGAGACTTCTGTTATGTTTGTTTCAGTATAAATCAAAAGAAACCTGATTAAATTAAATTAGTTTTGCTGATGTGGGTGAGAGGACACACAGAAATGAAAACCAAAGGTCTACCTTAAGTAACAAAAGCCTTTCATCAGTGCACATACATATACATGTCTCCAAACATGGATGTATATTATTTCAAGATATATAGATAGACAGATACAAATATATGTATATTTATGAGATTTTTTTTACATATACTTATATATATATAAATACAAATGCACATGTGCATGCACATGTACTGCTAGATGAAATTTTTGGTCCAGACTTCTTGCTGGCCAACTTCTTCACATTCCATTTGAGGAAGTTAAACAGCATAAAATCAAAGGTGCTTTTAAGAAAATAAAACCTGGAGATCAAACGGGCACACTTGGAGAACAACGAATGTTAATGAAAAGAGCACATATGAAGAACTGCTTGTTTTCAGTCTAGTGTTTGATGAATCCAAAAGCTCACCAACCACTCCAAACACTGGTTATTGGGAGTAATATTTATATATAAATTTGTTGTTTTATCTTCCTATATGTATACAGAGCATGTAAAGATCTAAAGTTCATTATGGGTTAAAATTATGAGCAATTGGCACACTAAATTATAGTTGCCAGACTTCAAAAAAGAGAGAACACTCTAGAAGTAGAACTAACATTTTTAAGCATACTTACAGTATATATTCCAGCAATTATTATTAATGTACCAGGACAATATTAAAATAGGATGGAAGAAAGAAATCCTATTGTAACAAAATGGCCATTAAGTTTCAAGGTTTTACACACACTCTGAGTGTACAGCCCTCAGACTCGAGGCCAATCATTGAGCAGAAATGTAATAGAGAATCTCTGCAATAGATCTGGAAAAGTTTGATACATATTCAAATGGTATAGACTTCCTTGGAGAGATGCATGGATAACACGTGGGACAAGGTAATAAAAAATTAAATCTTAAGTGCTGTGGGTAACGAAGAGTAATGTTTTGAACTATTCAGATATACGTACACTCTAGGTTGTTGGAATCATCTATTAATGGGGCCTGAAGGGAAAATTATTGAAAGAGGAAACCTAAAAATCTGTCTTTTAGGTAGACAGAACTGAGATGAGACAGGAGCTCTGCTTCAAGTACTTGTCCCATAAAACTGCTAACGAAAGCACTGGCTGGTATTTTCCCCATTATTATAAACTTAATAGGAAACAGACAGTTTCTGTTAGCTCATTTCAGTAACAACAGGCATTGAAAAAGCTACAGATTGCAATGACTTTGAATGACCTATTCATTTAATTGAGACCTGAACAACTGACTAGATCTCTAAGAAATTAAAATTGCAATGTACATCTAAGTCACTCATTTTTTGTGATGACTCCTCTGTGTTGAGAACCAGGCTTCAGCTAAAATTGGCGTACTTCCCACTAAGGGAAAATACGTTGCATCATTTAGGCTGATTTCTGAAAAAGAACAAAATTCATGTCTGGTTCATTGGCCCACTCTTAGCTACTAATGTTTGGCAATACGCAAAGAGTTACATTAAAATAAATATTTTGATAAGTGCTAAGAGGCAGTCATGAAATTTCTTCCAAACTCCTTATCTGGAGCACACATCTGGTCATGAAGAGAGCATTGTGCAGGGATAGTTTTGTAAACATTTTACATCCACATGTAACAGTGTCTGACAGATGATATAGGTAAAGCTGTGCAAACACTTAAAACATAGCCCAGCTGCAGCAACTGTCTCTGTGAAACCTGAAAAAGACCTGATTAACATAGAGGCAGCAGCAGCTGAGAAGAAAGAGCTTGAAAGACAGCAGAGATGTACTTGCAGTCCAGAAAGCAAATCATATCCCAGGCTGCATCAAAAGAAACATAAACAGCAGGTTGAGAGAGGTGATGTTCCCCCTCTGCTACACTCCCATGAGACCTCACCTGGAGTCCTGCATCCAACTCAGGAGCTCCCAAAACAGGAAAATCATGGACCTGGTGGAGTGAGCTCAGAGGAGGGACACAAAATGATCAAAGGACCGGAGCCCCTCTCCTGTGAGGAAAGGCTGAGTTGAGGTTATTTAGACTGAGAAGAGAAGGCTCTGCGGAGTCCTTATTGTGGCTTTTCAGTACTTAAACAAGGTCTTATGGGAAAGATGGGGGACAAAATTTTTAGCAAGGTCTGTTTCAATAGGACAAGGGTTAATGGATTTAAACCAAAAAGAAGGGTTAATTTATATAAGAAATATGAAAGAATTTTTTTACAATGAGGTAACTAGAGAAGATTGCCCATGGAGCTGGTAGATACCCCATCCCTGGAAACAGTCAGGGTCAAGTTGGATGAGGCTTTGTGGTCTAGGGGAACATGTATGTGCTCATTGCAAAGTGATTCAACTAGATGACCTTTAAAAGTCTCTCCCAGCTCAAATTATTCTATGATTCTATGATAATTCTACGATGAAAATGGATTAGCTTACCCCACAGATCGAGAGTTTCCTCAGTGAAAAGCCGGTCTCCAAGCCTGGCAAACTGTTCCACCAAGAGCTACTAATGATATGACACAGAAAATGATGATTGGATCAAGGCAAAAGCTACTTAATTTCAGCAGTTCCAGGCTCTGGAATTTGATCTGTACTGTTAAAAAAGCAGAATCCCTGGTATGTCCTGTGTATATTTTTGGCCTTCACACTTTACTCCCAAACCATTCCGAGGACTAGACAAGAGCTGACATGGGCTAGGAGCCATCAACAACAAAGTTTGGGTGCAACCTCCTACTTTTGCAGGACAAGGTTATTGAATGTAACAAATGTGGTCAATTCCACATCTGTACACATCTGTCCTCAGCATTCGTGTACTGCCCCAAACACATTCAGTGTTCAAGAGAACAGACTGTGCAACAGACACGTCTTGCTGCAGGGGGATTCTGATAAGATAAAAGGAAAACTTTTTATGGTGACAATGGTCAAACGCTGACCCAGGTTACTTAGAGAAGCTATGGGATCTACCTCCTTGGAGGTCTTCAAGATTTGAGAAAGCCTCCATTAACCTTATCTGCTTCAAGAGGAGAGTTGAATTAAATGATGTTGAGAGATCTCTGACAACATAAATTATTCTGTGATTTTGTGATTCATGTTCTGTTTCAAAATCCACATTAGACTGTGAACACCGGTAAGGATAATTTCATCCAACAAAACTCATGGTTTCTTAAACTGGCACTATAAATAAGATGGATAAATTTTAAATTCTTTTTATGAGAGTAATTTGAGTCCCAGACAAGACCGTTATTGAAAGATGAAGTGAGTATTATTATGTTTCATAAGATAAACAATAAAATTTGTGTATTAACTTAACAGACACATCCAATCAGCACATGAATTACATCTGACAAATGTGTGTGAAAAAGTATGAAAAAACATCAAGTTCAAAATGCAGCTGAAAAGGATCTGAACAGCCCTCCATAATAACCAATTCAAAACATCTCTAAGACTAGAAGACAGGATCTTGGTCATGCATGAAATTTGATATGAAAATTTTTATTCTTTTAAAAATGTAATTTCAATTAGATTGGTATCTTGGAGTCCTCGTTTTATGGAAAATAATTTTCAAAAGTCTGAAATACCTCAGCAATATGTGACCCATTTTCAAATGTAACTAACTCACCTGGAAGTATTTCCCACTAGAAGTCAAAATGGCCATTAATTTATAGATTTTATGTAACAAAATTGTATGTGTGTGTCCACGTGTATTTTCCTCCTATCAGATTCTTCACCATGAAGCTGTACAAAAAGATTATGCGTGTACTACCTTTGATGGTAAAAATAATGATTTAGATTGTAGAGATATAAAACCAAGCAGTCATTGCCAAATACTTGCAAGACTTAAACAAATACCATGAAAAAGATAGATAACGTCTTGCAATTGTGTCTTGAAGTAAACATTCTTTCATGCAGATTTTATTATTTTTCTATGACATGACATGATTAAAAACACAGAAATATTTAAGTGAAATTTATATTTCTTATGTTGAATGTATTGCCATCACTTTCTAGACTGCAACCAAATTAAAATACAAGATAAATTGTCCTTTCCCGTGCATCATTTACAAAGTGTACAAAAGTTATTAATGATCGTTATCACTTCATGTTTAGAGAGACCTTACTCACATGGATCACTGGGAAAATAAACTGCAACAGGAACTGTGTCAATGCATATATGACATCCTTAATCTGCAACTCTGCAAATGAACCAAGTCCGTATACTCATTACATGCATGTTTTTCAACACTGGTACTCTTGATGGTTTAAAAAAATATTATAATTAACTAACATTAAGGAGTATTAACCTCAATGATTTCTTTTCTAATATAAAGACCGTTGGAAACAAGATTTCACATACAGGAGATTCTAAAGCAGGATAGTAAAAGAAGTATTTCTTTCCCAATTTAACCTAGGAGAAGGAGTGTGCAATCAGCTAAAGCAGAGATGTAAAGGCTGGGGAACCTCTCTGCTCTGTCCTGAGGCACTTCAGTCCAGTTCCCCAATCTCTCTTCTCAAACTACCTCTGACTTCACTCCAGCAGTCCCTTTCTGACCTATTTTTCCCCTACAACTTCTTCATTAATTCGCATATCCTTTTTCTCCTTTTACTTTATTTAAGCACTTAGATAATCACATCCTACGATTTCCCTTCCTGAAATTACACCTCTAGAACGGCGTTGTCTTCCACAAAACTAACCTTTCTGTGTGTTTTGCTTCTGGGTCTTTTTATCTTTCTTTTAGTATTTATTTGGACTGCAATAAGATTAAGAGATGTATTATATTATCTAATGCAAAGTGTTCCAATTCCTGATAGTTTATAAGTCAAAAAGAATTAATAATAAAAACTGTGACAATTAATAAAAATTTATCAAATGTATGATTTTCAAGACTAGGAAATAAACCCTGGTTTGAAAGGGCTAGCTTTGCAATACATGGCTACAATCAGCCTGACACAATTAGTACTGTAAAACACAGCTTTTCAGGGAAAACAGTGGAAAGGTTGTTTTACCAGGAGGAGAAAGCCGTTAAAATAAGGTTCTTTGTGGAGAAATAAAACAAATATAGAAGAAGACAGAAAAATCACTGGATCAACGAAGTCTTAAAGAAATTGTGTATTTTTATATATATAAGAATATGTATAAGAAAAATGCATCTGCTAAATTATGTATGAAACACATAGGTTTCATACAGAGCTCCAAATTCTAGTCTGTATGTTAAACCTGATCATTTTCTTCCCCACCCCTTGATTATGTGGCTTTAGAAATGTATTATGCTGCCAAAGAGGATTAAACTGGATTTGAGATCCACGATGGTCCTATTATTTCAAACATTTAGAAACAGCCTTTTGTTTTCGTTCAGCATTAAGCAAACTGACAACCTTCAACTCACCCTTCCTGCTGTGGTACACTGTGTAATGTCTGTAGTCTACTTAGCTGGGACTCATTTCCATTTTCAACATTGCAGAGAAAGACTATGAATGCTCAGTTAAAGCTTATGTAAAATATAGCTTAGTCTATCTAGCAATGTTAATCTTGGCCCCAATCCAGCAAAGCTCTTAATATTTCTTAATATTCTCATTACATTCAGCAGAAGAATTCAAAATCAAATATATAACTAAGCATGGAGCCAGGTCAAGGTTTTCAATATAATCGTTGTTATAACGCTGAAAACAGTAAAAACAAAATAAAACAGAACATTGTAGATTGGGAAACACATAAGAAACATTTCTGATAATGGGTTAAAAAAAAAAAATGTATGAATTTAATTTTTATTGTAATTGATTTAAGATGGGTACAGACTCTTAAACCAGAACTAGTCATACACTATTGATACTGATCTCTGTTTGAAATGTCCCTCTCCCATCTGGAGAATCAGATGGCTTCCAGTGGATAATGCCAGGCTAAAGTTCTCTCTGGATACCTCTGTACCGTATTAAAAAAGGGCCAAAGACTGAGGTCAGCACTGGACCATATGACCCTTAATGCCTAATTGTTAACAGCATTTCCTGGCTCCTTTTTTTTTGGAATACTCCAGCTTGCTCTCTCCAAGACAAATTTCTTACAGAGGTGGCTAGCCCTGAGCATTGTGGACCACAGCCAGCTGGCAGCAGTCAGCCTTTCAGCAAAAGATCAATCCCTGGACTTTCATTTAGCAATATGGATGGAACTTCAGCTTCCATGGTTGCAAAATAGCTCAGTAAATTAAGCTCCCTTTGCAAGGTGCCTTGCTAAAGATCACCCCTGTCCCCACTTTTTGTCTTCATGATCTCCCTTCTGTTGTAAAGGTTATGAAATCTCTTTAGCTCTATATATGGATTTCTGAGCTTCTGTCTTTCTACAGCTAAAATAGGCTATCATTCCTCTGCCTCTGGTTTGATAGAACTCCTGAAAACCTTGAAGATAAAATGACTTTGAAAAGGACAAGTTTAGGTTTTAAGTAGTCCCTTCTCTAATTTAAAGAGGTAGATAACCAAAATATAAACTTAGAATCCTTATAGTACAGCCAAGTTCAGAAGTTATTTTAATTCTTCCTGTCTTTTACTTGACTGACTCTCAAAAGCAGAAATCAGATCATGAAACCAGACAAATGTTTCAGTCTGTTAAATATTTTGTTGTTGCACTCTAAAGTCCCAGCTAAGTCTTATCTAATGTTTAATGACCAAAAAAATTACAGCAAATTTTCACATTCTTGATTTGAAACACTTAAAACACAACTAAACAATAAAAAGGAAAAAATTGCAAAACACGAACATAAACTTCCTTGGATTTCCAGATGAGATGCAACATAATTTCCTTAAAGGTATTTCCAACAATCACATATTAGCTTCATCAGCACGATAGGAATTCCCAGATATGTTCAGTTTATCTTGTGTCTTGCACAGAAAATAAAAGCACTCTCCACATCCAATTGTACTCTAAGCTGTGTAGTTATGAAATTTGTGAATAGATTTTACTGTAGTTTTGGATACAAATTATTTTTGACTGTACACAGGAGCAAATATCCTCTTTGACTGATTATAATTCAAAAAATAGTTTTAAGGGCAGTGAGCATACTGAGGAATAGCTGACATGTGTCCAAAAAAAATAAACCCCAAAAAAAGCCACAAACAGAAAAACAACAAAAATAAACCTCAAGGACTTTTAACACGTAACCCTACCAAAAAGAACTTGGACAGCAAGATGGTTCTTAAATGAATGTAAAATATCTTTGTGAAAGCAGAACTCAGCTAATACTTCATTTAACTGATTGTTTTGTAGACAGAATAACATATTTATCTTTCACTCACATCAAAGTGCTTGAAAGAAGACAGAAATAAAATCCTGCCATTCAAAATGACATCATGGACACAGAGGCTTTGAAAAATCATGAGAGATTATTCTTGAGCAACTGCTGGAAAATGATGCATGTAATTATGGTAGGTCGGATAAAACAGATTAGCACAAGGAGAGGAGTTATATGGGTATCATATGTGGGTGATGACATTAGTTTTCCTTAATTTATTGACTTTTATAAGATAACTTGTACTTTATCAAAAGTAAACCAGTCATCAAAGATATAATATTGACATTAAATACATCTATCAACAATTTTCAAAAAAACTATTATATAGTACAACTAATGGTAATAGTCTTGGTAGACAAATATTATCCAAAAAATGCAGTTAAAGGAATCAAAAGTTAATATTCTCATTGCTATGAATTTTGCATGCCAGGAATCTATCCAAACTAGGATTGTATATACATACTTCAGGAATTGTTCATGGAATATCCAAATGAAAGTTTACATGTCAGGGCATAAAATGTGAAATGTCAGTCACATCACTGCATGTGTGCTTTTCCTTGCTTAACTGAGTGGACAAGCAGAAGCACTGATTTCAGTTTCTGGCATTAGATACAATTTGGTATGCTGCTGAGGATCTTGGAATATGATATGCAATGTTCTGGACAGTAACTTCCACAGAAATGTTTTATTTTTCCAAGGCACTAAGTCAAAAGGACATGAACACAGCTTATCTGCCCCACTGTCTCAAACTGAAAAGGCACAGCAATTTAATTCAGTCCAGTTGATCAGACAGGAACTGCAATTCCTTCTGGAAGGAAGATCATCAGAGAAGTTTAAGGTCAGATATAGTGAGAAAGCCAAACTTCCCAAGGAAAACAAAAGTTTCTAAGCAACGTAAAGGGATACTGATGAATCAAGCTACCTAAACTCATCACCAAAAAGTAATCAGACTTATACTACCTCAAAGTAATAGATCATGAAATGCCTGGTATTCAGTCAAGATCAAACCATATACTTATTACTAGTCTTGGAACTCTACCAAAGCAGCAAATATGTGACATAAGCAAGTTCAAAATGTTCCTTAGGTGGGTGTTTCCACTCTCAATCAAGATGAAATGAAATGATGACTCCATTTTACCTCTTCCAGACAAATGTCATCTTGCAGAAAGAACACTGAATTTTTCTCAGGAGTGCCTCTGTTGAGCCAAATCCAGTACTGTTTTTTCAAAGCACTCAAGACGACAAAGAAAGGTTCTGATGACAGCAGGCTATTGCTGTGGTTACTTTAACTCCTTCTGTGATATGGTGGAACAGACAGAGCAACACCCATGCACATGGTGTGGGGGGGCCAATGAAATGCAGATTCTATGTCAGAAAGCATGCCCAGAAATCCAGGGCTCAGACTATTGAAATAAAATATTTGCTGGCTTGTAAATTGTTCTTTTTACATAGGAATTTTTAGGAAGTATCATTCACCCATAGTGGCACACAACCACTGTAATAAAGGTAAACTGAACAAGTTTCTCCATTCCTCTTACATATTACTATGATTCCTGTTGGGGAGGGGGGAAGGTCAAAGTTTCCTTCTCCATCCCCCTCTAGCTGTCTTTTACCTTCCTGATCTAGTTGTCAAGCCACCACAAAACAAGAATAAACAGAGGGTGAGCACAGAATGAGAATGGAGCAGATGGAAATGTTTTACTTTATGAAGAAAAAGTTGATAACCTAGGAAAACAGATTATGACTTCCCAAGCTCATTTTAGCAAAGCAGATACATAATATAAATGTAGCAATGCATTTAAATATAGATGCATTTGCCACATGTACAGATTTTCAGAGTTCCTGCAGTTTCATATTTGGGTTATTGAAATTACATCTTTTACTCGTGAACAGAAATACCAAAATGGCTGTGTGCAGCTCATACAGACAGGGGCTTTCTGTGGCCCTAAGCATGCAAGAAAAACTTCTTTAGCCTGTTTAAGAGGTCTTTTTTCCTTTGGTCAGCTGTTTGGACAGTTGACCTCTAACCTAAATCTTGATGCAGAAAGACGCCATCAAACACTTCCTGAGTTATGAAACAAACATGGAAAAAAACTTCTTTCTTTAGATTGTGTTATACTTCATTCATCTTATCATTGTTTTCACTCTGCAAAGAAATTTTAAGCTTTTTCCAAGGCCCCCAGGCAGCACAACATTACAATAACATTTGCTGAAGGGTCTCAGAAAGACCTCCTACACTGCAATTCCTAGTTGCCTGGCACATCCATGAGTCAGTTCTTTTAAATCTTGTGTCTTGGCAAGTTTTACACACACACTCATTCATAACAAGAGAGCTTGTTGGTTTGGGGGCTCACTTTCTTTTATCACAGGTTGACATGTTGTTGAAATTAATCAAAAGTTGTTTTCCCTAATGGCTTCTGCAGGGAAGTTGTGTATGTTGGAAATCCTATTGTGATTTGCTATAAAATATTAACGTCAATAACAGCTGCTTTGTCTTATGTGGAGTTAAATAGTAAGGGAGTTAGTTACATCAGGAGGTTATCTGGCAAATTAGATTTGTTATATTGTGATACATTGTCTGGATGAGCCTTAAGTATGATTTTATTTATCTTTCAAATGCAGAGTTTATTTCCATATACTTACTTTTTCTTAAGAACAAGCAGCTATCTATGGGTCAAAGTTTCTTAAAGGTCCCATGTCCATCCTTATCACCTTTATAGAGCCTCATACCAGTAAATCAAACCCAAGCTGTTCTGAACTACATTCAGAGCAAGCACATTTACACTTCATGACAGATAATTGGACTATTGTGTGAACGAAACTAATAGTTTCTAACGTATGAAAACTGAATTCTGTCCTTCAGCTGCAGAAACACAACAGCATAGAGCTTCAAGCAGAAATCATCTGGTGGTGTTTGTGTTCATTTACTTCAATCCAGATGACTTGCTCATAGTTGCTGAAAGCTATCTAATGTGGAGAGAGTCTAAGAGTCTAAGGAAGAAATCCAAAATTGTTGTGTCCTTAGAATGTTGTTCTCACCAATAGCTTCCCCAAGCTACTGAAGGTTTAACTGGAAAATAGATCATGCTCCAAGTTAATTAGGGATTCATCTGTTGCCTGGAAGCTTGGCCAGGAATAATGGTCAGACAATGAATATCATAACTCATGAATATTTAAAAACTGGCAGGGACCAAGCTAAAGAGAGGAAAATAAGAGTTATTACACAGACAAGGAGATGGAAAATGACCTGCTAACTTAGAAGGTGAAATTCATGTAAATGGGGCTTTGCACACATCAGAATTTATCTGCAGAACAGGGTGCTCTATATACATCCTGCTGTTATTTGCAACATTGAGAAAGAACAGTCTTTCACAGATCTCAAGCAATTTATAAAGAAGCAGTTCTGCCCTGAGAGAAAAACTGAAAAATATCAATCACACTCTCATTTTTGTAACAGTCAAGGACCAGATCCACCTGACAATGTGTAAGAAGTCACCTATGCTGTAAGAAGTGATTATACTTGAACTATTTTCCTTCTTAAAAGTTCCCTTTTTTATGATTATGTTTGGGGTAGGGGGACCTAGATTTTATTTGCTTGGTTTTATTTGTTTGAGGGTTTTTTGTTTGGTATTTTGTTTGTTTGCTTGCTTGCTTGCTTGGTTTTTTGGGTGGGTTTTGCATTTATTTAGCAGGAAAAAAAGCCCTACTTTAACATCACATCTTATCAGTTGGGAGATCTCCTGTTTAGAAGTGAAGCTTACAGAAATCCACCTGCAGAATTAGTGAAATAACACTGGGAATATTTTTTATTGTTTCATTGCACAACTGCATTTTCTTCTAAACAGGAAGAAACAGCATGGTATTAATGTAATGTACTAAAACTCCCAGATGATACTTCTATGTACTAGAAAATTAGAAAAGCAGAAAACCTCTTGATGCTTGAAATGCTGCATATTGCAGTTCAAATTAAAATAGTTGAGACATTAAAAAAAAACTTTAAAACATTCAGATTCATACTGCAAGTGATGACAGATTTATAATTGGGCTTCTATGTGTGTCCTAATATGAGACTCAAATGATTGAGCAATCTGAGCAAAGCACACAAGATGGGCAACATAAAAAATGTTCCCTAAAACAGACTTTATATGATCCACAGTAAAACATAAGCATCATTATAACAATAACAAGCAGAGCCTAGCAAGTTAACTGAAGAATTTATGCTTGCAAATGTGTCCCACATGTCTAATTTTGAAATTGTGAACACAGTTTTCCTGCTTTGCCTTTGCACAGGATGAGTTAATACCTTGCTACTTAATGCAAGGAATGCAAATGTGGTCTAAGTGTGTGTTAGCTGCCTCACCTTAGTGGCAGAACACTCCATTTTGTCTCTCTCTTGTCCTGTTTATGCATTCTGACTCATTTCAGATTATAAATCTAAAAAATTGATTTTCTACTCTGCTCATATTCCATATCAGGCTTATATGTAATGGAGGATTTGAGGAAACAGGTGGCTGTAATTGCTTTGATAAAACAGTTTCAACAGAAAATGTGGCTTGTCAGAACTGAAACTGGGTACATTCACCACTGTTGACACAGTGGAGACAGATATTCACCAGAGGAAAAATATAAGACTGGCTAAACCTTCTTTCACTCATAGCCATTGAAATTAACCAAATCTATAAAGCAATTATTTTAAAACATAACACATATGAGAATGATAGTGAGAAATGTAGGAGTGAATTTTTTCAGATAGAAAAGGAACTAAAATTAAGTTTCCCAAACCTTAGATGAGTGCTACAAATTTCAACACAGTAAACAAGACTAAACCCCTCTATTCTTATCTAAATTTTTTTTTAAAATACTATTTAGAAAATCCCCCAATATTGCTTAATTTTTAAAAGCCATCTCAGTTGGAGAAAGGTTCATTGTTATAAACTCAAAAGAGAAGTTATGAAAAGAAATAGGGTTAAAACACTCTTAATGTTTGTTGCTGGCTTAGTTTAGATGGCTCCTCACTCACCATGCTGCCAGCTCTGAATCCAGTTCTGAACCACAATGCCCTCATATTTTGAGATAATATTTGTGCAGGATTTTTTCCTCCATCAGAGACTTTGCAGATAATGTCAAGCCTCATAGGGATCCTTGTTGTCCTTTTGTAAATATGACTGTAGAAGTCTTGATAACCTTCAACAGTACACTGTCTGACAGGTATAAAAATATCTCATAAAGAACTGGATTCAGTGTTGTTTCTCTATCAGGGCTTTGTGGTTAGCAGTATGTCATAATTTGCCAGAACAAAATGCAGCTGCAGCAGATATTAAGTGTTCTGAAAAACATCATTCCAATTATATAAACTCTTCATTGTTTTTCTTGTCAAATTTGCCAGCCAGCATCACTGGTCCTATTAATAACCAGTTGAAAAAATTATCTTATTACTAGTACTTAAAATGGACTTCTGGATATGACTATGTAGGTTCACTGGATGACCTGTAATGTCCCTTCCAACACCAATCATTCCATGATTCCAGTGCTTATACCTGACTAATAGAACATGAACTGACCCAAACTTGTTTGCTGGAGGCAAGAACAAAGCATTTTTTTACCCAGTAAAGCTACAGTGGTCTTCTAAAGCAGAAGATTCTCTAATATGGGTGGTCCATTTTACAGGATTTCCAGCATCTAGAAGAATCTATCTTTGCTCTTTCTATTTGGAAAGTTACAAAGCCAACATACAGGTGGCCAGGAAAGACTGGACTAACCTTTCCTAATTATGAACTAGCTGGGTCACTCAGAATGCCTGCTGGCATACATTATATTGTGCAAGGCAACTGTTGGATGGTAACACAACACTGGCCACAGTCAGTTTTTAAACACATGTGGATTTGCACGAATCCCTAAGCATATGACAAAAACACACACTTTGTACCAGAACTGTGGGCTATTGGAATCATGAATCTTTCAGGTATCTCTGGCCTAATACTGAGCATTTGGAGTTCCTGCATATTCTCAACAGGAACTACAGAGCAGCATTTTCTATTTCTTCCAACAGCCACCATGTGTTTCCAATAAGAGCAGCAGTCTGCAGGTGCAGTTATCTTTTGCAGTACATAAATTTTAAGGAGACTGAATTCTTTTTCTCCCTTAACAAACACCTCTGAGACTTGCCATGCAGTTGAGACCTTGCCATAGAGGTGTCACCTCTGACCCGCAGTGCAACACACCGCAGAAGAAAGCAAACTCCCTGGTCTGCACAGAACACCTGCCTGAAACATCTGCAAGAGCAGAGTCAGCAGTTTAATGAACTGGCCTCCTCACAGCCCTGTGATTGCAATCACTCTGCAAGGATTCTTAAGGAAGCCAAAACTAAAAGTGCTCGGAATAGTATGATTTACAACACCAAAATGTTGACCTTTTGCAGACTCAGAATGATCAAGCCTTATATTTCAGTTTGATGTAGCCTGTTAAAAACACCACTACACTTGCCTATTACATACTAGTGCTTTATGTGTTTAGTGGCTTGATTCTCCTTTTTACTTATGGACTTGCACCCATTCAGAATACCCAGTGGAGGAAAAGCCCACTGTAAAATCCTGGAAAAACTCTCTGTCCACTTGTGACAGTAATAATTCTCTCTGCTTCCGCAGTGATTTGAGATCCCAGGATAAAACTGATTTTTCTTAGAGTTTGCACAATCCAGGTCACTGTAAAGATGTCATATGTAAGCCCCCATAAAATCCCACAGATCTGTGTTGTCTATCAGTCTTCCCAGGAACTCCACTGTAAATAGCATCTTCAGGGTTTTTTTGGCAGGGGAAGAGTGTTGGTTTGGTGGGGAGGGGGATGGTCCTGAAAGGCAAACAGTATTCAGTGACACACATTTTGACATTTCAGAGGCACAGTCTGCTTGGAAAATGTTCTGCTGTGGGAGCACACAAAGCCTTCGATATACCTGTGGGTCACCTCTCCCTTGTACCAGGCACACTGAGTGTGCACAATGAAGTCAATGGCACCTGTTCCACAGCCCTTTACCAGCTGTCTGTGCTTTGGACAGCTCAGCAGAAACAAGCTCAGGAAGTATAGCAGTCATTCTGAGCAGTACATCTCCTTCTGAAGTTAATAGTTCTCACTTGCTAAGGAACAGAAGTCACACTGAAACCAAGGAAAACTTCTAGTAAGCAAAAAAGACTACCCAGGATAAGGTCCAACATGCCTTTGTTATAAGCACAGCATAATTATTCTTCCGCTGCAAAACTTTTAAAACAATTTTCTGCTGAGTCTTTGCCAAATTATAAATCTTACTCAGTTATCTAGAGCATCCTAATGGAGTCATTAGCTCTTCCTACTTATCTGATCATTGCTAGGCTTATCTTTCCTATTTAGACACAATTTTTTCTTTGTTTCTTTCTTTTGCAAAAGTGCATGACATAGTCCATCCCTTTCAACATACTCAGACTGATAAACCTCTAAGGTCCCCAGGATTTTAAATGTGGTAAACTTGCCCTTTGTAAGCCTTAGTGTTTGGAGGTCAGGTTCTTCATGTACTGCAGACTGCAGTGTTGCAGAGAGTAAATTGAATGCCTAGCCTTATTTTCTCAGATAAATTACTTTATCTGAATCTCTTAAAAAGTGGGATTTATCCAATCATCCTCTATGGTAACACCTGAAATGCTGATAACCTGACTGTTCTAGACAAGCCAATCTACTGAAGAAACTGAAGTTGCCTCTCTATTAAGCCTTGAAACTTATTCCAACTGATCTAAGGCACATGGGTGGCATAGTGCAGGTAGGAGGCTCGAGAGACAAGTTCATTTTAACACACTGCAATGTCATGGTATGACAAAAGATCACTATTTGTGCTTGCAGGTTCTCAAGATACCTCAGGCAATATAATTCTGAAATTAAATATGTTTGCATATCAAAAAGCTCTTTAATATCGTGGAAGGAGAAAAATCCATTAAAAGGTTATTTACATAATCTGCAAAAGTTGCTTTCTAGCTCAGTTTTTAATATACCAAACCATCACGGTTTCTTGTGAGTGTCCCTAATTTTTTTTTCCTATTGTTCTGTTGTAAGAATGATTCTAACTTAAGCAGGAACTCCTTTAATTTGATGGAAAAGGTGTGAGCATCTAGGTACAGAAATGTCTGAGAACAAACAGATTTACAGATTCTTAGTTAATTCTATTTCAGGACAGTTATGTGTTAATGCCTCTCTTTCCCACCCCAGTATTGGGCCTGGTGAAAATTATATCTGATAAGAATCCCTAAGAAAAATAACAGGAAGACTGTCAAGTGAATCCCTAGACTCACAGGCATCTAGGAGAGTAAATAATTAAGATGGTCTGCAGGATGTGTATGCACTACAAAGTACCTAAGTAAACATCAAGCCAACTTCAAAAGAGTATGACTGAATTTATCCATATCCATGTTAGATCCCCAAAAGGATTTTTTTTTCTTGTTTTGAATGGAAGAGTCATCCATTTTCTAGGACTGAAAAATCCTGATCCTGTCATCAGGGCTCTACTCAGGGACAACTGCTGGCTCCTGTAGTGTTCAGCATCTCTGTTAATGATCAGTGTGTAATGGACAGTGTGTTCCTTCAGCAAGCTTGCAGATGATTCAAAGCTGGGAGGAGGAGTGCTTCAAACACCAGATGGCTGTGCCTTCATTCAGAGGAGCCTCAGAAGGATGGAGAAAGGAACAGGGAAGAATGCACAAAGTTCAGCAAAGGGAGAAGCAATGTCCTCCACCTGAGGAGGAATAAGGAGGAATAAGCCCTGTATTTGTGCGGGCTGATTGCAAAGTGGCTTGAAAGAAGCCTGACAAAGGAAGACCTTTCAGTCTGGGTGGAGAATATGTTGACCATGAGCCTGTAGTGTGCTCTTGTGGCAATGAAAGCCAGTGACAGCCTAGATTGCATTAGGCACAACATTGCCAGCAGGTCCAAGAAAGTGATCCTTCCTCTTTGCTCAACACTGGTGAGATTTGTCTGGAGTGCTGGGATCAGTTCTGGGCTTCCTATAAAAAAATAGATGTAGACATAGCAGAGTGAGTGCAGCAAAGGACCACAAAGAGGATTAAATGAATGGAACATCTTACACACGAGCAGAGGCTGAGAGAGCTGGAACTATTCAGCCTGGGGAAGGTTCAGGGAGGATGTTATCCATGAGTGTAAATATGCAGTGGGGAAAATAAACAAGAGAAACAGACATTTCTCAGTACTGTCCACTGAGAGGACAAGGGCATGAACAGAAATTTATGAACATCAGGAAACTCTTTTGCTGTGAGGGTGATTCAGCATTGTAACAGGCTGTCCATGGAGTTTGTGGAGTCTCCACCTTTGGAGGTACTCAAAACCTGCCTGGACACAGCACGGAGCAACCTGCTGTAATGGACTCTGCTTGAGCAGGAAAACTGGACTAGTGAGCCAAGAGACTAAACAATCCAAACTCACATGTTCAGTGGAATTCTGAGTAATCCAGCCTTTTTATGTTAAAATTTAATGTCATTTCTGGGATGCATTTTCAGATTACACGGGACAAATGGCCAAGACAGTTGATCTCAGCACACTCTGACCTCAGGACTGAAAGCACTGACTCAGAAGTGTTAATACAATGTAATTTCTCTCTCTGTGCAATAAATTACCTGGCTACATGAAGCATGGCAAGTCAGATGGAGAAAACCTCTCTGTCAGGTTGAGGTTCTCCACTCTACTTCGGGTTGTACCGTAGGGAAATGGGGAAACCAGAATCTATTCTTTGGTTAGTCAAGGCTCATATAGAAACAAGAAGTTTTTTAAGGGTCTTTAATCTAATAATTTTTAAAATTGAGCAAAAGTAGTCTAGCTTCTAGGACTCATGTGACCTGAGACACAGCTTTTTGAGCAAGCACTGACATGGTAAGGTAGTAAATCTCTTCTTCCTCTCCAGACTAATTGTCTCCTTGAACAAAAACTAAAGTGGAATAACTATGTTGGCTGTCCAAGGTGGTTCTGGATGTACATGCAAGTTTCATATAAGCTTCCTGATCCTCAGTTATTAACAAAGTAACCCTTCTGCCCCCACCGCACCAGTGAGTGATGTTTACTTTTGATTTTATTTTAAAAATATACACTTGTTTATAAAAGTTCTGCACATTTAGATTCTCTTTTTACTCCTTTAGAAAATTTACAGGTTAAAGGAGACATTTATTGGAGGCAAAGGCTGTGTTACATTAACCATTATTATCCTGATAAAATGAAACAAAACCCTTTCATGGGCTCCATTTCAACCAGTTTACCTTTCTCAGCTTCAGTTCTTCCGTTCTTTTAAAATTATAGGTCATAAAACAGAAAGAAATAGTCATTGCAAACTAAAATTATAGGATTTTACTATAAAAAAAATACAGAAATGAAAGACCATATTGTGAAAAGTGTATGAAGTAATTAGCACATTGAGCTATTCTGAAAGCTGCTGGCACTTTTTAGAGATTAAGTCAGTCTCTGGCATTGCTGATCATTGTTATTTCAGTGTTGCACTTTTAAAGGAGGCTTTTAATGAAAGGCTGTGGGATTAGTTGGGGAAGAAAAAGTTTGTACTATGAAGCAGGTTTATAATGAAAGTCCATGTTGTTTGCAAAGGCAACAAAAGCAACATAGCTTTGGTAATGCAAATTGCTAGCTGTGCTTTATGCAGAGCTTTTACCTGGGAGTACGACTTTGAACAACAGCCAGTTCACCTGTGAGTTGGGAAAAAATGAATCTTTTTCTCTGCAAAAGAACAGAACAAAATAATCCCAGAGCAGGTTTGAGATGTAGCTCTGAGAAATTTGGCAATCCTCTCCTGAAAAGGAGTTTAAAAGAATGTGTTGGTTCCTGGAGACGTGTCCTAATCCATTTCCTGATTCTCCAGTATTTTGTTTTCTCTTTGGAATTTGAATGAACTATTGACTTTCTTCTCAATGAAAATGGAATTTTTAATTTTGTCACATCTTAGCTTAGATATATATGAAATATTTGGCAATCAGCAAGCCTGTTAAAGGTTAAGGTCTGAGTTACCAGGTACAGATTTTATCAGGACAATAACCATTAATATTTGTGAAGCATTTCATGAGAACAATATAAAAAAACCACACTCAGAATCAGAAAATGTCTCCTTCCATTTTCTATGGTTTTTCAGATCATTATTTTATGCAGCTGTCTAAACACAAATACATGTTGAAAAAATAGATATTAAAAATGAATTAAACTTGCATAAACCAATTTCTAAATTTAGATGGGATGCACTAATTCACAAGAGAATATACATTGCTGTATATTCTCTGTATAGTTAGGAAATATTAGGAAATCCCTAACTTCAGCATAATAAGAAATTCCAGATCATCATAAACTAGGGAATAAACATTAGAAAAATATATTTGTCATTGCCTCATTCCATCTACTCATGTGAAAGCAAAAATTTATCTTTTGGAACATTCATATTTTCTTTTACCAGAAAGCATACAGACTCCTGTCAACACAAAAAAAAAATCTGTTTCTATGTGGACAGAGTTAAATGCTGCTCAACACTTCCTGCTCAAAGAAATCTCTCTTTGGTTTATTCTTCAGGTTCCAATAGATATCACTATAATAATTTGAAATAATGACAGATCTCAATGTCACCCAATCAGATATTGCAAATGCAATGAAAATCAGTTTCCTCCAGGACAAGAAACATTCATTCTGGAGGTGTCTTGCAAAGAAATTATTTTCATGGTACCAAATTAAAGATGAAAACAAAGGCTATGTTTTTTCTCTCTTTGATATGTTGCCCTAGGCAGTCCTGTGAACCTTGATAATTTTGTAATATTTCTATCACTTTGTTCTTATTCCTTTTATAAACTGGTGGGAAGTAAAGCAATTTGGAGTAACCAGATGCTTTCTGTTAGCTTCTTTATGCCATCAGCACAAAACAACATTCATTAGAGAACTTTACTTTTTATTCAGATGAAGTTAAGTGTGAGATTTACCATTTTACAAAAACATATCCTATATTCTTTGCCAAAATGAGGCAAGAATTTTATCTCTGAACATAAGGTGAGCAGTTCTTTAAAATGCAAATATATGTAAAGAAACATTTCATACAGATTTAAGCCATAAACAAAATTCTTCTATTCATGACTTTATATTAAATCCTTATTAATATGGTAATGTCTTATTAGGTACAAATTCAGTGTTTAGAATCAAAGTAAAGATTAAATAAAAGTAAATGACTCTGTCACAGCCTCAGTCTTTTATAGATACTTTCCAGGTGACTAGTATGCCTGAATGTTAAACAAGGCAAATTTGCACCATTTGGAACTACTTGGAAATCCTTTCATCATTTTCTTAAAAGAAATGTGTCCCAAATAGTTCAGCACATCATTCTCTGGAAACCATTTAACTAATTTATAGAAACAAGACCACTGTTGAGAGTGTGGCCTGCATCTACCAGACATAATGGTGCTGCCTTGTGTTTTGTTCATTCTGGAAACAATCACTAACACACGTGCCAGGAATAATATTTACTACATGTTTAAAAAGTACCCAAACACCAGAGACACATGCATCTCATTGACAAGGTGGGGAGTATGTGTAGAAATCTACAACAAGAGAGAGAATCATATCCTCATATACATAAGGCATTTTATTTCACTGGCTGGCAGTTTCAGATCATTTTTATATCTAATGCATCATGGTTTAAAAACGTCATGGAGATAAAACCTGTGAGAAAAAGAGAGGGCTGAGGTGATCTAAGAAGAGAAATCTACAGAGGAAAAAGGAAGACAAATAGAAGACAAATGGATAATTTTCTGTGTCAAATCTTCAGAGCCACTAGAGATATCAAGAAGATATGAGTAACAAAATATTCTATTTCTACAAATTCAATATAATATGCAGCCCAATTATACCTGTTAGAAATTAAAACCAGTATATCTGAAAAGAAAAATCTACTTTCCTGGGACTACTCATGGGATTAAACGTTATACAACTTTGGGAAATTCAACAAAATCAATTCCAAAACAATTTGTTTTTGTAAATATTATTGACAGGAACTTGCTTCCCTAAAATCTCCAATTAGCATTTTAGAAAACCAGCCACCTTTTTTACTTACTTCTAAAGCTTTTTCATCTCAACAAAGGGAAGTGGGGAACATTGCTGTATACAAAAGAGAAAGAATACTGAAGGCTATACCAGTTGAACCTGACTAGAAATATTTTGTTAGTGCCTTGTCAATAGTTATATGTTCCTGTGGACTACAAAATGTCTTTTGCTCTTTAATTTATTCTGCCTGTGAAGAATCTTAGCTCTTGTTGGAACTGGAAGATACTTTTCCTTTGTCAGTGATGGACAGGCACAGCAGACTACATTATGTTCAGCAGCCTCTTCTTTTCCTGTCTAGCTCTCAAAGTGTCTATGGGGATACATCCTCCAGTGGCAGGATTGGTAGCACAGTCTTCCTTTAGCCTTTTGATGTAAAAAAGTATATCCCTTTAGTAACTGATTTACTTTAGTATACATTCAGATTAAGTACACATAGGCCAATAGGTTGGAGCAGATGCAAATCAGCATGCTTGAGTCAGATTTAGTAGGTGAATTAACCAGTAAAATGTACTTTTACATTGAGGAAATAGACAGAAACCACAACTGGCCAAATAGAGGCAGGGAACAGAAGTTACTGTCTGAGGGGCCCATGGGTTGCCTTAGCATAAAATCAATGAGGATTCAGATTTGGTCTCACCAGATGAAAGGATTAGTGCATCTGAGAAATGCCAGAGAAAACAAGATTACAGTGCATGTGATCCATAAAGAGCTGAGGGTTGAGTATGCAGAGGGCCTCTGCCAGGTCAGTTTGCTGGATCTGCTCCTTTTCTCTGAAGACAGAGTAACCTACTAGCAAATCTCCACTGAAAATGAGCTATTAACTGTGTGCATTATGGTTCATTTTAGGAGGGTTATGAATGTTACATTGGCAGCTGCAGCTTTAAAGTGTGATTAATACAGAATCAGATGTAGGTAAGCTAACAGAGGACTGGATGGCTGTGATAAAAAACCCCACATGGACATGGAGTGGTTGATCCATGGGGATGATTGTGACTGGCTGCTACTGGGCCTGGAGGACAGTACCAGCAGCTCACCTGGGCTCCCCCACCTTTCCCAGGGCCAGGCTGGGGATACCAGACCACAGGGATGCTGGCTCACAGCTGTGCTGCGGAGAGCCCATCACAGAACCACTCCTCCTTGTTTCCTGCATCAGCATTACTGTCCTGTGGCCTTTGTCCTAAACTCTCTGGAATGATGGGAGGATTGTGCTGGACCCCACTAGAGTGGTGTCACTGTAAAAGGGACCTCTGGAGGTCATCTGGTCCAAGCCCCCTGCTCAAGTAGCACCATCTACAGCTGTTCATGCAGTGTGCAGACAGCTTTTAAATATCTCCAAGGATGGAGATTTCACAATCTCTCCAGGCAACCTGAACCAGTGCTTGGTCACCCTCACCATGAAAAAATGTTTTCTCATGGTCAGAGGGAAATACACTTTAATTAGTTTGGGAGATGCAATGGAATGCATATTTCCCTCCAGTTACAACACAGCATAAAATTCAAGCATCATCTCAATCCTACATCCTTCTAACAGGTGCATCAGTCACTAAGAACTGTTTGACATTAAATAGGACTTAGTTTAATATATATTAGCATTTAAAAACCTTATGTCAGACAAATATTTTCTCAGAAATAACAATACATTTCCTCGTTTCACATGGAAAATCTACTTTGGTATCATATTTTAGCTACATACAAAAGACAGTCTTCACTTTTCAAATTACATAACCCCTAGATTACTTAAAAAGAAAAATTAAATAGAAAAATCAATGGCACAAATATTTAATATTTATATTTAACTATTATTGTGTATATATATATATATATACACACACCCTTATGGTATGCATGTGTACACAAACACACACACACACATATATGTGTGTGTATATATAGATACACATATATATATACACACAAACTTGCTGTTTCTTGATAAAGTCTTTATTGATAAGCAAAAGTTGTCAGGGAGAGTCTCTGACCTGGGTCAAACTGATGAGGCAAAACTGACAGGTCATCAATGTCAAGACCTCTTTCAATTAACCCCACACCATGTGAATGGTATTAGGTAATTACTGATTTAGATGTGTCAGGGTGGATTAAACATGTGTCTATCAGCATTTAGGCAATGAAGGAGTTGTGAGTGAAATTTACAGTATATTCCTACAGCCTATTACATGGTAAATAGTGATACTTGAAATATTTTTAACTATGTAAATTTCAGTTTTCAGGCTATAAATTAGTATGATGGCCAAAATACTATCATCAGTCACATGAACCTCCCTTTAAGGCTTCAGAATTAGGGGTAATTAATTAAAAGGCTAGCTATAGACCCTTCTCCAAAGAGCATGGAAGTCAATGATTGACAAGAATTTAAACTAATCAAAATAATTTGTATAGCCTTTAAAATTATTTACAGACAATAAACTTCAAAGAAATGTATAATATTGATGTACAAATTATAAATTTATTCAATTTAGCACCCTAACTAGTTTTGTATGGCTAATTTGTCTACCTATCTAAAATCCATCAGCATCTTGATTTTACTTGAGAGAACACATATTCATAATTCCAACATCTATAATCTTTCTGAGCAAGACTACAAAGATATTTTCACTGAATTAGGGCTTAGATTTCTTTTACTCTTTTCTTTACTAGTATTCAAAAATTTCAATTTACCTCCTATGTTAAAAGGGGGGATAAGAAAAGAGACATGAGAACTGGAAAAAGGGGAATGTTTTGAAAGTTTTGCCTCTTCTTGGTTCTCATAGGTTTTGGAGGCACTGTAGCTGGGTAAACACAGAAATGTAGTTTCCAGTCATTCAGGGACATGACTTTTACTACTGGCCTGGCTTGATCAGACAATTGTACCTCTATTAACAACTACATTTTTGTTATCCCATTTTCAATATTAAGTTATAAAATATCAAAGCTACATTGTTACTGCTACAAAATTCAAAGGTCTGTATGTTTATACACACAGATTGCTGTCCTGGTTCTGGCTTGTATAGAGCTCATTTTCTCACTAGTAGCTGGTACAGTGCTGTAGTTTGGATTCAGTATGAGAATAATATTGTTTACACAGTGGTGTTTTAGTTGTTGCTGAGCAGTTCTTACTTTGAGTCAAGAGATTTTTAGTTTCCTGTGCTCTGCCAGTGAGGAGGTGCAGAAGAAGCTATGAAGGAGCATGGCCAGGACAGCTGAGCTGATCTGGCCAAAGGGATATTCCACACCACAGAATGTCATTCTCAGTGCATAAACTGCAGGAGGGGGATGGGAGCTGCCAATAACNGGACAGTACCAGCAGCTCACCTGGGCTCCCCCACCTTTCCCAGGGCCAGGCTGGGGATACCAGACCACAGGGATGCTGGCTCACAGCTGTGCTGCGGAGAGCCCATCACAGCACCACTCCTCCTTGTTTCCTGCATCAGCATTACTGTCCTGTGGCCTTTGTCCTAAACTCTCTGGAATGATGGGAGGATTGTGCTGGACCCCACTAGAGTGGTGTCACTGTAAAAGGGACCTCTGGAGGTCATCTGGTCCAAGCCCCCTGCTCAAGTAGCACCATCTACAGCTGTTCATGCAGTGTGCAGACAGCTTTTAAATATCTCCAAGGATGGAGATTTCACAATCTCTCCAGGCAACCTGAACCAGTGCTTGGTCACCCTCACCATGAAAAAATGTTTTCTCATGGTCAGAGGGAAATACACTTTAATTAGTTTGGGAGATGCAATGGAATGCATATTTCCCTCCAGTTACAACACAGCATAAAATTCAAGCATCATCTCAATCCTACATCCTTCTAACAGGTGCATCAGTCACTAAGAACTGTTTGACATTAAATAGGACTTAGTTTAATATATATTAGCATTTAAAAACCTTATGTCAGACAAATATTTTCTCAGAAATAACAATACATTTCCTCGTTTCACATGGAAAATCTACTTTGGTATCATATTTTAGCTACATACAAAAGACAGTCTTCACTTTTCAAATTACATAACCCCTAGATTACTTAAAAAGAAAAATTAAATAGAAAAATCAATGGCACAAATATTTAATATTTATATTTAACTATTATTGTGTATATATATATATATATACACACACCCTTATGGTATGCATGTGTACACAAACACACACACACACATATATGTGTGTGTATATATAGATACACATATATATATACACACAAACTTGCTGTTTCTTGATAAAGTCTTTATTGATAAGCAAAAGTTGTCAGGGAGAGTCTCTGACCTGGGTCAAACTGATGAGGCAAAACTGACAGGTCATCAATGTCAAGACCTCTTTCAATTAACCCCACACCATGTGAATGGTATTAGGTAATTACTGATTTAGATGTGTCAGGGTGGATTAAACATGTGTCTATCAGCATTTAGGCAATGAAGGAGTTGTGAGTGAAATTTACAGTATATTCCTACAGCCTATTACATGGTAAATAGTGATACTTGAAATATTTTTAACTATGTAAATTTCAGTTTTCAGGCTATAAATTAGTATGATGGCCAAAATACTATCATCAGTCACATGAACCTCCCTTTAAGGCTTCAGAATTAGGGGTAATTAATTAAAAGGCTAGCTATAGACCCTTCTCCAAAGAGCATGGAAGTCAATGATTGACAAGAATTTAAACTAATCAAAATAATTTGTATAGCCTTTAAAATTATTTACAGACAATAAACTTCAAAGAAATGTATAATATTGATGTACAAATTATAAATTTATTCAATTTAGCACCCTAACTAGTTTTGTATGGCTAATTTGTCTACCTATCTAAAATCCATCAGCATCTTGATTTTACTTGAGAGAACACATATTCATAATTCCAACATCTATAATCTTTCTGAGCAAGACTACAAAGATATTTTCACTGAATTAGGGCTTAGATTTCTTTTACTCTTTTCTTTACTAGTATTCAAAAATTTCAATTTACCTCCTATGTTAAAAGGGGGGATAAGAAAAGAGACATGAGAACTGGAAAAAGGGGAATGTTTTGAAAGTTTTGCCTCTTCTTGGTTCTCATAGGTTTTGGAGGCACTGTAGCTGGGTAAACACAGAAATGTAGTTTCCAGTCATTCAGGGACATGACTTTTACTACTGGCCTGGCTTGATCAGACAATTGTACCTCTATTAACAACTACATTTTTGTTATCCCATTTTCAATATTAAGTTATAAAATATCAAAGCTACATTGTTACTGCTACAAAATTCAAAGGTCTGTATGTTTATACACACAGATTGCTGTCCTGGTTCTGGCTTGTATAGAGCTCATTTTCTCACTAGTAGCTGGTACAGTGCTGTAGTTTGGATTCAGTATGAGAATAATATTGTTTACACAGTGGTGTTTTAGTTGTTGCTGAGCAGTTCTTACTTTGAGTCAAGAGATTTTTAGTTTCCTGTGCTCTGCCAGTGAGGAGGTGCAGAAGAAGCTATGAAGGAGCATGGCCAGGACAGCTGAGCTGATCTGGCCAAAGGGATATTCCACACCACAGAATGTCATTCTCAGTGCATAAACTGCAGGAGGGGGATGGGAGCTGCCAATAACTGCTTGAGGATGGGCTGGACAGCTGTCACTGGGTGGGTTAGCAGCTGTATTGTTCATCACTTATCTCTCTTGGGGGTTATCTCCCTCTCTCCCTCTCTTTTTTTATTACAATTTTTCTATGTAGTAGTGGTACCAGCAGCAGCAGCAGCATTAGTGTCTTTACTATTATCTACTTTTACTTTGTTTCAGCTTTGTTTTAGCCTGGTTTTATTTTGGCCCACAAGTTCTATTTTCTTTTCTTCTACAATTCACCTCCTTATCCCTTTGGGTGGGGTTGGGGAAATCAGTTCACTTTAATGTGGCACTTGGCAGCTAGCTGGGGTTAAGCCACTCAATTGCTATAAGCAGATCCCTTTTGTATGATGGCTCTCTCCCATTTATGACCCCTGAAGAGCAGTCTTCAGCCTCTTCAGCTGTCCCTGCCTCTGCTCAGGATAAGGAAATCTGGAGCTCATCTTTCCCTGGTCCAGGACATGTCTGCTGGAAGCAAGACCAGTTGTGATGTGAGACATCAATCAGAAATATTCTTCTTTCTTTCACAGGAGAAGGTACATGAAGGAGAGCCCTGGTTACAAGGGGTAGCAGAAGTACCCTACTGATGGTTGTGTGTTTTGATAACACCAAAGGATTTATAGCCTAAGACTTGGAAAATGAAAGGTGGGAAGAGAAAATCCAGAGCAGGTGAACAGGTGGTACCTCTTGAAGAGAAGAGTTGTGGCTGTGTGTAGGTACATGAAAGAAATCTGAAACTCAAAGCTCAATGGAGCTTTGGAGTTTGGAAGTTTTGGAGCAGGTCTGTCCCTCTTAGCAGCACAGGGCAATGGCCACAGTAAGGGCCATGTAAACTACTTCTTTGAAAAAGAGAATGTAGATTTTCCATCAGTTTTACTAAAATCACTGAAGTTACATCCATGACATTAGCATCCCTTAACAGACGTGTCCACAAGAAACAGCAGAGCAATGTTTGAAGGAGGAAAAGAGCAGCTTCAACTAGAGCAGACTTTATGCTTTGCATTTTTATAGCACAATAAATTAGATTGAAAGGCTCCATTTTTCAGAGCACAACGAAAAGCTTCTGCTTGAATTAGCTCCCATTCAGTTTCTCATCTATATGCAAACACCAATGCAGGAAAAAAAACTAAAGCAAAACTATGAAAAAGCCTCAGAAAACACCTTCATATACATCCCATTCTGATTTTTTTTGGTTTTTTCTCCTGTACCTAAGGAAGTCATTCTCAATGGAAATTCAGGGAATATATTTTGCCTAAAAGGGGCCCTCCAGCTAACTTTTCTTCACCTGAAAATAGCAGTTAAGGTAAACTAAAATCTTTGCTTCCAAAAATTTGAATTTCTACATATCTATAATAAAAATTTTTATCAAAACTAGAATAAAATTGCCAGTAAGAGGAACAATGCAGAGGACTACATCACAGAGCAGAATTACAGCTGGGTCTCACCATTGCAAGGAGGTATTTGAACAATAAAATTTTACTTTTTATGGGCTGGTTGTCTGCTTTTCTATGGCCAGGCTTGTTCCAATGTAGAATAAAGTATGGAATTTCTCCAAACAATCCTTATTTTTTCTGGGTAGAGTATTTGATAGAGTGAGAGAAATTATGTTCCCAGTTTGAGCTGTGCTTTACTAGCTACCCTGAAGTAAAAAACAATCTCTTTCCCAAAACATGTGAAGAGAAACAAAGTGGCTTATAACAATCCTTGCCAATGTTTTATTGCAAACACTAATGCAGCAGGATTATTGACCTCTTTTGACCTTTTGACCTTGGTTAACTACATCTTTAAAAAATACCATTTGCTCTGTGCATTTTTCTCCATTAATGGCAGTAATTTTTAACCTTGTGGTATTTGTTCAGCATAGTTCAATCAGGAGTAGGGAGAAAATAAATGTTGTAAGCATAGCTGGTGGCATTAGGAATACTGAGCTTTATCATTGAAAAAGATGTTTACAGATAGCATTTTCTTTCTTTTTTTTTTAACTTTGGATTATAAAAAAATTATTGTTCTTATCAGTTTGAAAAGAGAATTAAAGATTTCTCTTTCTATTTTGAAATTGTCACAATTTTCACACAAAACTGGAATCAAAAGTATCATTAAAGTATATGAGCAATTAGCCTATATTTTTTGTTAATCACTTAAAATAAAAACAGTACTTATGTCATTATGGATTTGACCTTTAGAAACACAATCTCTTCTTTCACTTAATGTGCCAGCTTCTTGCTTAGGTGTTGGCTTTAGTGACAGAAAGCACAAATTTGATGACAGAATGAAAGGCTGAAAGCAGCTAATTAATTATAGCCATAAAAAGGTTTATATTTGTCTTTGCACATGGTGTGTATACTTATATTTTAACTGAGACAGAATCAGCACTTCCATGTACTTTTAAACATCAGAATTATTTCAGGAAGCAAAATTGCATTTCAAAGCTTTTCCTTTTTTCTTCTGGGAGTGTGCCACAGGGATGCATTTCTCCCTGTCCAGTTCTTTACACAAACACTGACTTTATCAACATTCAGTCACAGGGTTTTTGCCCCTTTTTCAAAGCCAGTAAGCAGTACTGCAGTGCTTCTCTTGTACTGCTCCTCACAGAAATTCTTTTTTAAACACCACAGGATAATATTCAGTTCATCTTGGTCTTTATTTTTACAGGTGAATATGTTGCCTTTACAGTCTCAGAGCTTGAATACCCAGAAACCCAGGAGTGATGGAATATGGGCAGTGCTGTAGGAACACCTCCACTGCATCCCATCGATTCACTGAGCTGTAAGGGGCACAAAGTCTTCCAGGTACATGATTAGTTACAGAAGATATTAAGGATATAGGCCCCTAGTGGTTTTTCCTAAGAGCAGTACCAACACAGGACTCAGCTGCTTTTGTGATGCAGAAACCACAGATTTTCTGCTTTCATTACAGTACTGATAACATCAGAGCTACCAGGGCCCCTGAAGATGAATAACTTTAATAGTTAAAGATTTTTATCTGCAGCAAATTATGTGCATGGCCCTAATAAAATGTACTGGTTTACAAATGGGAAATAAAAATCCATCACATATTTCAATGTGAAGCAAAGTCTCAGGTACTTTGAGATTTTATGTCAATCTAATGGCACTCGTGAGGTAAACAGCAATTTAAATGGAGAAAAGAGTTGAAAAAAGGATAACACACCCATCTTTGCAGGTTTTTCAGTCCAAAAACATGAAAAAAATGTATTTCAGATGTAAAGCAAGATAGAAGATTCTGCTTATTGTGATACTGTAATAACTGATGTACCAGAGCATTCTTCAACCCAAATATTTATCTATCTGATAAGACTGACACAGTTTTGGAAAAGCATTCAACTATTCTCTAGATTAAAGTGTTTGCTGTATCATGAATTAATAATAATTAAATCGATCAGTGCCTCCTTAACCTTGGTTTCCTTTTCAAAAAGGAAAAAAAAAAGGCATATTTTCCCATTAACTATAATGTAATATAATTTGACTGATGTTAATGAATTGTACTGCAATGTGATCAATCCATTTCTTCCAGAAGTATTCCAAAGCACTACATGGCTATTCCTTGGATTAATAAATAATTATGTAGGAAAAAAGAGGGCAAAAAGGTAGGCAGTTGAGAAATTAAATTAATCAAAATGGTTTCTTTTAAAGTTAACTTGATTTTTCTATGCCAGACCAAAAAAACTTAACACCCACCTACCAGGTGTGCACATTTAATGCTGTTTAGCTTTTTTACTGAAAGACCAACAAGCAAAATATGCAACTTTAGCAATTACAAAATACAGTGCAGCAATTTCTTGTGCTGATCAATACTGATATATTGTTATGTTGCTCTTTGAATACAGAGGTCATGCCTTGCAGTGAAATTTGGATGGATTTCTTAACCTTTATTTTTTCTGAAATACTGCAGTGCAGAAATACTGAGATTTTGTTAAAAACTTAAGCTCCTTTGATGCCATTCAACACATTAAATCCTAACCTCTATATGGCCTTATTTTACCAGTTTGTGAAGTGGAACTAGGCACCTTCATTAGCCTCTCAGCTAAGTATGTAAAACCTGAGTGTTAGCCAGTCCTCCCAGTACAGAGCACTCTTTATGAATAACCTGGGAAATATTCAGAGAGAAAATGTGCCTTGCTCTCAAATCATTCCAAAAATCTTCACTTGCATCATAAAACCCCTGGATTCTACCTCAGGCTGATGCAATTTAGAGGCTGCTTCAAGGATTCAGGGGAGAACAGTAATTGATTACTGCTTTCTTCTGTTTTATTTTCCTTTTGTCCCTCCCTTGGGTTATGCAAAGCAACAATTTATAACAGAATCTGGATTAAACTGTTCTGGAAAATATCCAGTTCACAAAGTGCAATAGCTATGAAGTGCCATCATATCATTAATGGCCAGAAATAGCTAAGCTATATATTTCTTTTGAAATAGCAGCAGCAAGTTACATAAATTTTTCTGTATATGATTAATATGTTAATCTATTATGTAATGAATGTCAGTGCTCACAGTTTGGTAGTAAATGTCCTTATAGGAATCTGTAAGAGAAGTTATAATATATAGTTATATCATTCAAGTATGCTTGTTATGTTATGGAAATATCCTGAAATGCTACTACACTTAATACTATGTTTGCAGTTCTAGAATGATTTTTTTATAGATGAAATACTGTTTTTTATTTTTTCAGTATCACGAACAAGGGTCATTATATTGCTCAAAGATAGCATCTGAAGTTCTGAAAATATCTGTGGTTTCTCCAACCACCTGAACACCATTTTTATGATAGCAGAACTGACTCCCAGCCTCACTAGTTTGACTTAATCCATGAGCACACCTTGAGCATTTAGCACACATCTTTTGCTTAGATTTTGCTGAATAAATGCTTAACAACAGCAACCAAAACAGGTTGCTTCTCTCTTCTACAATTACTTCTCCTACTGAAGGCAAGTTTCTTATTAGTTGTGAGGAACACAGATTTATTATTCAGTGATGTGTATTTTTAAGCAAATTCAGTCGGTCTCTACTCCACCAAAATCTTACAGAATGAACACTCAGAATGCTTTAAGGGGAGTGGTGTCATGTGCCTGGAAGCTTCCTTTAGACAGGAGTAGTTCAAAGCATTTACATCAAAGCCCTAACTTTTTTGCCATTAAAGATTGTGGAGGTGAGTTTGTCAGACACAACATCCTCAATTCAAAGCCAAAGGCAAATGTATCTATCTCTAGCCTTGTTCTGTTCATGTTTTCATTAATTCCAAAAAATGTATTACTTTAGGCTTTCTTTATAGTATAGATAATAGAATCACTTCAGCAGAAGTAAGAGTTTTTTAAATCATCCACAGCATTATCTGAGATAAGGCATAGAGAACTTTTGTGGTCCTCATTTTTCTATTTAAAAAGCCCTTCAGATTTCTCATTCTCTTTTACAAGGAGAGGCATGCCCTCACTGGTAAAAGATAGTTTACTATTATGCTCAGCAATGCTGATGGTACTAGTTCTCCAAATTGTTCTGAGATGGGTGTTATGGAAATGGAAGGAGAAAACTGAGTGATTAAAAAAAAAAGAAAGATATTTCAGCATTTCCATGGCTCTAGATTATAGTGGTTTGTCGATATTATAAAAGGAAAATCATAGATTTAGACAGCTTTATTTTCATGTGTTTCTTATACACTGTTCGTAGTCACAGCTAGAATACATCCTAACCATACCAAACTATGGTTCTGGCAGGGAGGTGACTGTTAAAGACCAAGAAGTAAGGAAAAAGGAAATACTCTCCAGGATTACCTTGAGCATAGAAACCTTTGCATTTGGGATCCCAGATGGTGTGGCTGTCAGCTATGGAGAATCAGGCAGCATGAAACCAACTTTTCAGAAAAATCCCTCTCCCAAAACCCTAGCAGAGTTGGGAAATCTCCTGATCCAACATGGAAACAGAGTTGCTGTGCAATATTTGTAGGGGTAGCAGTCCCTCCAGTTGGAATGGGATCAACATGCAGCCATTTCAAAATGCCTGGAATACTGATGTGGTAATTACTATTAATGCTAATGCTACAATTTGTAAGTGAAGTCAGAGGTACCTGGAGTCCTGTGTGGTTGCAGAAGTTTTGTTCACTGGGTTTTCCCAAAGCTTGGTGTGAGAATGTGTAGCAAATCAATGACTTTAAACAACTCAATTATTTATATCCCTAAAAAAGGTAGACACTCAGACAGATACTTTCCCTCTAACTTGAATGGAAAGATCACAGGGGAGCCAAATTTTTTGGTCTTTCCATAAGCATTAAATTATCACTGGGGTTTCTCATATTGCAAGGCCCTGCTTGCCCTTTCTAAAGTCTGCTCTATTTTGCACATACATGAATTCTCAAAGGATGAAATTTCTGCTGGTGCTTAGGGCAAAAAGGAAAAGCTTTTCCATTTGTGGTGACATAAAAGCTTAGGCCAGAGTTTTTATGCACCCAGGACAATACTCTCAATAGTATTGTTAACCACAGAAAGTTACAACAGCAAAGAAGAAGCAACTCAGTGGGATAATATAAACACATGCTGGGGAAGTAAGGGATGCTTTTAAGAAATGAAGGAACTTAATGTTTTAAGCTAATGATAATTTTCTGGAAATTCTTGGGCAGTCTAACTGTATTCTGAGAGATCTTTGGTTTCTCATGATTGCAAAGCTTCTGAATTCTGTTCCCCCCCTCCTCCCCCCAAAAAAAGCTGGTGCTATGCACTATAGCTGTGCAAAGAAGTGAAGCTCTCTGTAGGAATAGCTCACAATTTCCTCTGCATTCCAGTGAAGCCAGTGTTGGAATGCCACTCAGGTCCTAGATCTGTGTTTTTAGTAGGTGGTTGGATGGAAAAAAGGTTTTGTGAGGTTCTACCCCAAAGACAGCTGTAGCAACATAGGGACTATCACTGTCAGAGTTGTGCATTTGCCTCACCCCACCCATGCATGTGTGTTTACTAATAGAGTAATTTGATTATTTTGTAAAGGGTACTCATTTCTTGGTTGGTTTAATAATCAAGGATCTGAAAAGCAGAGGTTTTATATGGTAGGGTTGAGATTATTTGCCTTTATGCTTGTGTTTCTTTCAATGCTGTCCCTTCTCAATATCCTATTAATCCACGGGTGTTTGAGTACCTTACCTCCTCTGCCCTGCTTTTGGTGCTGTTCTCCTCCCATCTTTCACCACCTTTTGTTTGTTACAAATAAAATGTGATCATAGTTACACACCTGCTGTTCTCATTTCATGATAACATCAGAATACTGCTTTCCCAGCAATGTGAAACCAACAGCAGTCAGAGCTTTTTGTTGGGTTTTTCTTCTTTCTTTTACACATCTTTTTGAATATTTGACATTAAGTGAAAAGCAGTCTTTTGCTTTTACATTATTGCTGTTTTGAACAAGCAAGGTTTCCATTTCTTTGAAGATAAGAACAAAAAATCTATTCTTTGGGCACATCTTTGCTATTTTGCTCTATAATGACAATATTGACTCTTCTCATGCCATTAGATCATCTACCTTGAGGCCAGGGCAATAAAGATACTTAATTTGCCTCTCACCTAACCTTGACATTTATTTTAAAATATGTAATGTATTATGGGAGATGCACATGTATCATTATCACCTCCCTTCATTTCAGATTATCTAAAATACATATCCCTGCTCATGCTACTTTACCCCTCTTTTCAGTAAATTATTTCAGAGTTGCTTCCTCTCTTTAATTCCTAATTACTGGAAGTTGATACTTTCTTTGCTTTTAGTTTTGTTTGCTCAGCTCTACCCTAACCAATTCCTTGAATATGTCCCATGACCATCCCCTTCACTTGTTTGCACTGTTAACAGTGCCAGCTCTCTATTTATTGCCCTCTCTTCAAGCCATTTTTCCAATTGTTGCCATGTGTTTGCTGTTGCCATCTGCTTGCTACAATTACATCTCACTTAAAAACCTGTCTGTGCTCACCTGAGTTGCAGATGGAGAGTTCTTTTTGTTGGATTGTTCATAAGCTTAATTTACTGTCAAAGAAAAAGGAAAAATTACCTGAAATGATCACTTCCTCTTAGCTTCCATTTTGCAAGGTGGGAAAGGTAAATTAGTCTTGTGTAGAAATACAGAGTCAAGTAGGTTGTTGGTGCTAAAAAACTTTTGGGTATGTATTTATTAACTTACACAGAGATATATATTTAGGTGTAACAACCATAAAAGATTTTTGCAGTTGCTTACTTTGCTTTGAATTAGGCTTTCATGTTATCAGCTGCAGTATCTGAGTCAGAAGTTAACCTGTTGCAGCTTTGGGATAACTGTATAATGCTAAGATTACAGGGAATGCTATTACCATTTGCAGACCCCTCAAATAAATTACAGAAATGAAGGCAATGAAACCACAAGCTAAGTATAACATAATTGTCACAGCAGATTTTAGTCATGATTATGTACATAGAAATCTGAAATACCACTCTTAGACTCTGATTTCATCTAATTGCCTTTGAATTTGTATTGGTAAAACTCAAGTTGGAAATTAATTAATTCTTCTTGAAAGGAGAATTATATAATAACTTGGCAAACATGAGTGTTGTTTATAATAATTTTATGAATGAAAATTAATACTGTTATGCATTTGGCAGATGTATTAGAATATTAGATGGCTTAGAATATGTGATGACATCAATACCACATACTGGAATTATTAGATTATAAAATATTTTAGAATGTGCAGTCTTCAATACAGAGGGTATTTTCTATTATTGGCACTATAATGCTAAACATGCACAAATTTATTTGAAAAATTCAAACTCTGCTGTGTCACACATTTACTATATGTATATTATAAATGAATATACATATTTTCAAGTCTAATATTGTATTCTTCCATAATTTCACCTTTCCTGAAAAGTTCAACCTCTTTTTTTTGGGGGGGGGGTGAAAATTCTGGTGTAACCTACTTCAGTCCTACCCAGGGAACAGTTTATTCCAAGAATCTATAACATGGAAATAATTTAGACCTGTACAAAGATAAAAAAGAAGTCTTTTTCATCATGTGTACATTGACTATAAAGAAAACTTGGGAAATTCTGAAAGATTATTTTTGTTCTAACCATCTGTCAGCAAATTTCACTCTTTTTTGTCCTGTGATCTAAGTTATCTGTTTGCTCTAATGAAACTGAGCTATCCTGGGACACTGAAAGAACTGAAATGAAAGAACATGAGGTAGTCAAAGGTTCTTGTTTAATAAACCTTTATTAAACTCCTTCATGTTCCTTCTCATTATGTTGATTTTAGTCTTAGGGAAGATTTAAAAAATACATTTAGAGAAACTGCCTGCTATGGAAAAGTTTGGTTTGTGAGGAATGTGGTGGTATGCCAACTCTTTCAGCATGGAAAGAGAAAAACTAAGAATACTTACCAATTAAGGTAATGTAATTCAGCAAGCCAGAGCCAACTGCAAAATGTCCTGCTAAGACTGAAATAATGTAACAGTAGCATAGCAGGGCAATCATAGCAGAGATTTGTGAGAATCAGTTCCTATAAAACAATTTTACAATAAAATTAATTTGTGGCTGAAGACCTTCACCAAGGAAAGTAATGCCTGGGAGGAAAAGAATTGCCTCACTCTTTACTGTGTGACCAGATAGTATAAACCAGTAGAGACTAAATAAACCATTATTAAAGTCACTATTGAGCAAGAGGATAATGGAGTCTTGCAAAAATACACTTTAATTAGTAGCACCTTAGAGTCAAAATAGCTGTGTTGATTTACAGTAGCTGAGAAGGTAGTCTTTTATCTTCAAAGAACTCCAGTTCAAGGAGCTCTGAATTATATGGGACTGAAGTAATATTACTTCCCTCAAGACAGTTTCTTAGTATAGGGCCGCTGCTACAGGGTGAATTTATTGATTGCATCCTTGATGCTACTGGCTAAAAGGAAATGGCACTGTATTTTCTCATTGTAAGCTCAGTTTTAAGGATTTTAACATCAGTGCTCTTGCCTTGTGGAAAGAAAGATGAACTTGTTTATTTGCTCTTGACCTTGAGGGATAATTGTCATAAAAAACATTGTTCCCCATATGTAGATTAATATTTCTCCTGCTTTCTGATTTCTAACGAGAACACAAACTCTTTCCTGATCAGGTCATGGCAGGAAGGATGTTTCCTTTTCTACCTTTAGCATTCAGTTTAGCTGTAGTTTTAGATGTTTAACCCAGTATACTTGCATTCCTCTTTGGCTGGACAGAAACAACCCAGTCTGCGAGAAACTCTGATATAAAATACAGTTCTATCTTAATAACATTATGGTAGGTGACAATGAATATTATGAGCATTATTAAAGGAAAGAATATTTCTACACAGACTCTGAGGTGCTGTACTAGCTGCAAGGAGATTAATAAAACCCTTGGCATCCCAAATATTGGACATCTGTCATCCCAAATCATCCTAAATTATCCCAAACATCGAGCAGCAGAACTGAAAGAGTTGAAAACATCTGTGACATTATGCAAAAGTTAAATCAGGTCTCAGAGTAGAAGTTTGCAGACTAGCCACATGTCTATTAAATTTCTGAGTAAACAATGCTCCTCTTGTTTTTTATCTTCCTGTTTCAAATACCACTCTACCACATAAAAAAAGTAATGAATCCAAGATCCTCAAACCTCTTCTCTCTGTATTGATTTTCTAGCTATTGCCTGTTCAGAGAAAACAGTTTAGGATTGTACATTTCCTTCATATACGTATAATTTTGTGGGAACATCTACTTCTTTCTCCTCCTGAAGGTTTGCAGCTGGGGAGGACACCAGCTGTACTGTATCCATAACAGTAGGATTGGTGAAGAAAGTATGGTAATCAACAAGCAGAAAAGATGACCAGAAGGGAATCTATCTTGTAATACAGATTGCTTGTCCTAGCAGCAGGCTTTAATTACCTTGTTAAACTAATTAAATTTAGATAGGTTGGGGTTTTTTTTAAATATCCAATAAAGTAAAAAATTCTAGAGTACAGAGTGAATATTTTTCTTCTGAAATTCCCTGTCTTTACTTATTTCCTACCAAATACCTAGCAGCTTGAGAATATTCATGCATTATAGGATTTTAGGTAAAAATAAATCTCTAGTCAGACATTTATTATGTCAATAATAACCAAGAAATTGCTGTTATCTATATTTCAGTAGGGCAAAAATCAGGAAACAGCAAAATTCAGTGATTTAATTGCCAAAATTTATACAGCAACTTTGATGCTTTGAGTGAAGCCCAAATTCCTCTGTCTCTAGCCCTCAGAAAGAGGTTAGCTTTGCCTGCTGGCAGGGCAGGTGTCCAGCAGCATTTCTGTCTAATCCTCTGCAGTGGGACTGGACTGGACTCCAGTCCTCCACCTACACCCATTTCTGACAGTGTGCCCTAAAAGACTCAGCCAGGTGGTCACTGCTTTTCCCACACCATAAACAACGTTAAGGCAAATGTCCTATACAACCTGACAAGAAATAAATTGCACAAAAGTGGTGAGGCAAAGAGAATTATTTAGTAATAGTGGAAACTCCTAGTCAACACTGACCTTTTCTCAGGTGGCAATATTTCCAGTTGATGAATAACTGCAAACACACAGTGCATATACACTTTACTGAATCTTTGATTTTCTACATGGCTTTTGTCTATTTAACCAACATTTCTTCCTCTTCCACTGTATCTGTCTATTGAAAGATATCAAAATGAAAGCAATCTAACTTTTTTCCAAAACTTTACTAATTTACAAGAAATTTTAAAACATTTTTTACCTAAAGCAAATAATAATGTAGGACCTCTTTCAATGTCAGATTTACATTCTGAGGTGATAAAGAGTTTTTTTACATACATCTGGTATCTTTCATCTCTCAGTAATAACTTTGCTTCAAAAACACTGAAAATATACCATGAACAGCTTAGATAGCATTCCTGCTAAAGTATGGTAAAACTCGGCTAGGATTTATTAATTTATTAATAGGATTACTCATGGACATAAGAAACATGCCTAAATATTTATATACGTAAAAATTATCTTTGGATATAATGAAAAATACCAAACAAGCCTCTAAGTCTTTTTCTCTTGCACTTTTGTTACACCAGTGCAATAACGATGTAGACAAAACTCAATTTAAAAAAGCTACCATACATGTGACAGGTTCTTCTTGAGATCTCCACTTCTTCCTTTGAAGTAGTTTTACCTAAGTACTCTATATTCTCTGAAATCAAAGGAACTGCTCTTATAAGTAATGTGATCCTATTAGCCATTAAGAGCAGTCCTCTTTAAAATAAGACACTTTATAGAGCAATCAGAAGCAATTTTGTATTAGTAACACTGTTGTTAGAATTATATTTACTGCTTCACCTATTTTCTGAGAGGTATAATAGTGTATCTAGAGCTAGGAATTCAAGTTCTAAATAGAACAAAAATATAATGAACACATGTTGAAGTCAGTAATTTTTGATTTAGCTGTAAGAGCTTCTTTGTTTCAAATAGTAATAAATATTGAAAAATTAAACAGAGTCATTGATTTTAACCCTTAAAGAAGGGCTAATTCTGCAGTTACCTTCATCCACTTTAGAAATATATGAGCTATACTTTTTCCCTCTACATTCGATATTCATCCTAAAAATTTCAATCTTCAGAATTTGTTTTACGTTGCATTCCAGTCCTGTCCATGTTAATTTCAATATAAAGTTGTCTATCACCATTTCCCATTAAATAATTGTTACCACTTCAAATTTGGCAGATTGTGCTTTCCATCCAGCTATTTGCCCTTCAAGTCCTTTGGGAACCAATGAGAATATCTTTAGAGTTTCTTGAAGGATACACTAAAACATTGCAGAAAATATATGCAGGTATTTATGAGAAGAATTGAGAAAGCTTTTTTCAGGCAGGGTATTAAGCTGTTTTCACTTTTGTTTTGAAATGAAGTAGACACAGAGATTTGCTTGAACACTGGACTGAGAAATGGTGCTCCACTGCCTGGGAACACCAGAGACAATAGACAATGGTGACACTCAGGCTTCAGCTGGGAACTGGAACAGGTCTAGGAATGCTCCTCAAGGACACTCAGCTTGAGACAGATTGTTAAACTTTGAGACCTGCAGCACAATGATTGAGTGAAGAGCGATGTATCATGGATAGGACACAGAAAGTGCACCTGTAACAATGGCACAGAGTGTGTGCAACTGATAGCTTTGCTGCTTTACAGTGAAAACCACAACTGAATGCAAAATGAAAGTCACTGCTATAAGGTTAAACAAAAATAGAGATTATTAATGCAATAAAAGAGCATTTTCATCTTTTTGGAATGACAACACATAGCAACCACTGCATGACTGCTAGGGAAAAAGTAACACACTGGTAAATGACATGAGCTCGAAGTATCTGGTGGCACTTCCTGGGGACTTTCTCCCTGTCCATTTCTCACATCCACTGCATCTACCCAGATATCCACCTCTCCTGAAAACAAGTCTTTCAGGAATGAAGTAGGAGCCCAGTCCTCATATATCTAATGCTGGCTGAGACTTTCTAACGTTCCTTTTAACATTTACATTCCTGAAAATAAAATGAATAATGCTCAGCACTGAAGTTTATTTCAGTGCCTCTTAAGCCCTGGAAACCACATAGAACCTCTTCAGGCCAGGTTCCCTAGTGCTTTATTTTCTCTACTAATATAAAATACTTCCCAAATACTTTAATTTGAGTCCATTAGATATTCATCATCCTGCTTCTGCACTAGTCTTCTTCTTGCCTTTTCTGAGCAAATTATATCCTTCAATTTTTAATGCTGTGATACATGTCAATCAACCAAGAAGTTTTTAATCAACCAAATGTCAGTTACAGAAAAATGTTGCCCATGTAATAAAGCCTCTGCTTCCTCCTAGCTAATCCCTACACTATGGAATATATTCGTTAACCAACCCAATATTCTTTTCTTTGTCCCTTCTCTGACCTTATGGCAAATACTTCTTTCTTTGCCAATATTTAGACTTTTAAGGGCAGACTAGTTCATACCAATCTGGTGGGTTTTGTGAACCTGCCTCAATAAATCAGAAAATTAGTGTGAGAGAGGTGCAGTTCTTCTTTGTGGCCATAGGGTTTATGGAACATTATTCCATGGTCAAGGCAGCTGACATTCTGCTGGCAGCACCATCTGCTCATGGACACATTTATCTCCATGTCACATCTGTCCCTAAGACTTGACCTTTGATCAGCAGAATTAACAAAAAAGCCACCTGAGCTCTTGACCCCTTCACCTCCCCATTCCAGATCCTTACAGTAGTTTTTAATCTATGTAAACCCATTCCCAGTGGTGTTATAAACACCCACATGGAGCACCAGCATGGAGGAGTGTCCAGAGGATTGGAGGAGTCCTGGCAATATTTCAGTATCACCAAGGATTTGGGTTCCTCAGAGCCAACATGCCTCCCACAATGTCAAGTCATGTCAACAGATGGGTCCCATTGTCAGGCTCATCACCACTGCCATTGGCAAATCTTATAATCTCATCACAAAAGTGGTGTTCCTCATTCAACCTAATCCTTTAAATTCTTAACTTCATGAGAATTTCACATTTTTCTCTTCCAACCTCTCTCCCTCCATTTCTATCACTCTTGTAAAATTATAACTTTTCTATTTACAGGGAAAAAAAGCTCAAAAACATAAGTATTGATTGTCAATAAACCAGAAGGTATATTAAACTGAAAAATCCCCAACCAAACAAAAGGAAACCTCATATTTTTTCCTCTTTAAAAAAGTCTATGAGTTTTTAAAGCATATATGAATTTGGTAATTCCAGTGATTTTACCACTGACAATTAAAGTACTGTAGAATAAAAGGATGCAAAGTCATCATTCCTTAGGGGAAGAGGTTGAAGAGAAGATAAATTTCTTTAGTTATAATCTTTTACTTTAGCAAAACCTCTGGTTGAATTCCTGAAATATTTCCTGAAATAAACTCTTGCAAATAGTCCAAGTTTACAGTGAAATGAACCTATATACATGGAATGCAGTGCATAGACAACGTCATCCTTTGGAAACATTTTAAGGGAAACCTAGTAAAATATCAAATGAATCTTTTTGTGGCTTACTGATTAGCTGCTGTGAAGATGTTTCTTTAATTCTAGCACAAAAAATTTGTTGAGCCGATGTACAAACAAGAAATTGAAAATTTTGAGACTGAGTTATACACACAACAGTGTATTTCATAACTGGATTTTTAAAAACATCTTTTAGCTACTAATAGTATTTTGTCTTAAATGAGTAATAGAGAAGCATCACTGTCCAACTCAGGCAAAATTCAAGACATCCAATGAAAAAAATAGGGGAACAGAAGTGAACAAAAAGCAAAAGTACGCTCCCCAAAGAAACAAGGAACCCATAAAAATGCTTTTAGAAGAGTGGACTTCCCATGGCAGAATTATGGCTCTTAGGGGCAAGGTAAAACACAGCAGAGAGGAGAGAGGCTCAGACAACAGAAGTTGTCAGCACCCAGGATGTGTAAAGGAGAAGTCAGAAGGATTGTCTCTCAAAAAGAAAGAATTAGAACAATCACCAAATAAAGGGTAAGTGCTTCACAGAACCTAGGATCTGTTTTCAAAGTCAACAATGATAAGCAGGTTTGGTTTGTTGGTTTCAAATCTGGTGGTGCTACAATTAAATTTAAAATGGATTTAAGGGCAGAGGTGACTGTGATTTGTAAAGAGCCTTTGCAGGAGATGATCCCTGGAACCAGATGGAGTGGTCAGGGACAGTGCTCAGTAGCCCTGGGGACATTTGAGTTTCCTTGTTTAGTGCAAAGTCTGCCTCAGTGACACAGGGAAGGCAAGGGCCTTCAACAAACTCAGCACTAATAGGATTCCAAACACTGAAACCCTTAACTAAATCACAGTCATTGAGAAGGAGATTAAAAGCAGTTGGAAGAAGCTTGGCCTAAATCTGGCAATAATGGCCTAAAACATGAAACAAGAGACCTTTTTTCATGCCTTTTGCTTATGCATTTTTGCCATTCTTTCTGCTCCTCTGGCTAAAGAACATGGAAACAGCAAAGCAGCAGTCATCACTAAACTGACAGTGTAATGGGCCTTTCAGAGTGATGTTGGTCACTGCTTAGCTAAGCCATATATACATTTCTTAACAGCATTAAAATGTGTTAACAGTAACATGATACTAATATAACTGCAGTGCTCCAAAATGTCCAGCCTCACTGAAATGCTCCAACTAAAGGCTTCCAAACATTGTACAGGTGGGTTTTTTTTTAATTCCCATGACACATTAGAAACATATTTCACAGCCTGACACTATAGAATTTGCAAAAAAGCTCTCTCCAAGTTTCTGACTTTGTCACTTCGTTCTTTATATATTTCCGTAATTTCCTGATGTCTTGGTAATAAGTAAAAGAAAACTAAGGTTCTTTGAATCATATTTTTTTTCACTCTTTACCTCATTAAAATACTTCTTGTTCCCCTTTAAGTCCTATACTCCTTTTAGTATAAGTTTCTTCCCACAGTGACTTAAGAAATTATCTTTTCTCAAGTTATGCAGCTGTTCATTTAAGGGAAAGCTAAGTATTCCATGGGAGTATATACTTATGCCATAAGTATACATGGGAGAGCTTACTAGGATAATGATGGCAGCTTGACAGGGACCAGAGGCAGCTTTCTTTGCTCTTTACAGAGTTTCTGCAGACATATTCTGCTTCAACAGCAGGGGCATCTCCCTGTGACCAGGATGGCTTCTAGAGCCTGTTTGCTCCTTCTGTCAAGGCTGTGCCCAGGCAGTCATTACCCCTCTCCCAGCCTGGGTTAGTGGGCACCTCTGGGCTGAGTCTTTCCTCCCTTCTCACCCTAGAGCTCTGCAGCAGGACAAGGGGCCTTTCCCCAGCATTTTCACCAAAGGCACTCCTCCCTTGCTGCTCCCAGACAGCCACCCCCTGCCTCCCTGACATCCCCAAGCCTGGGGACACCAGTGGCACAAGCAGAGCCAGAGGGCTGCCCAGCACACTCTGCCACAGCCACCTGACCCACTGCCTCAGCTGAGCTGTACACACCCTTGGGGGTGTCCTCAAAGCTCATAGCTTGCTAAGAGCCATGTGCTACCTGACCAAGGAGTACAATTTTGGCAGCTGCAGTTCCTCAAACCAACAATGGAAGGTAAGTAAAAGAGGCAACACAAGCAGGCCATTGCTACCATCAGTTTAACACTGAAAAACTCACTGAATGTTAATATGGTCAAACACCACGTGAATCCTAACTCACTCAGTTTTGCAAGGTAAGTAACAAGTAAATTCTCTAGAAATATGGCTGATCACGTTCTCATTTCTCAAGACTTGAGAAGTAACTAATATCTGAAAAAATAAAAATACATCAAGAAGTTGCAGGTTTCATTTTCTTTTAGCACTGCATTCCTGGGGGCAGTGTGTGAAGGGTTTAATCATAAACCTACTGAGAAGAAAAGAATGTACAAGATTGTTCTTCAAAAGAATATTTTAAAATTTCTTTTTAATTTGACAGGCCCATAACACAACTGATGTAGTTCATGCCATGTGTTTTTTTCCCCATACAATTTCTTTGATATTTAAGATGTCACTGTTTGCCCTCCTGTTGTTTCACAAGTAATTAATGAGAGGATGCAGAATCCCCCTCCTTCATTATCTCCAAAAGATGAAAGGACAAGGCTCTGAGCAACCCATCATCTGTGGCAGAAATGTTCTAGATTTTGAGGTTAACTGAGATAAGAGAACAAGTCTCCTAGATAAAGTCTGGAGTTAATGAAAACATTGATTATGTTGTTTGACTCATAGTTTCCCAACAACTGTTTATAAAATTTTGAAATAAAAATTGTTATTGGTTCCACATATCTTACAAAGTTACTAACAAATGTTACAAAATCACCTACAAAATAAATATGGGATCACCTTAGGATTTTATCAAAGTTTAGCAGATAAATTTGGATCAGTTTTACTCAGTGTAGCATATTTAGTTAACCTGAACATAAATTATGGTCTTAATGGGTCTATCAATGCAAGTATGAGTGATATCTATCAATTTAATATTTAATGTTGTGTGCTTACCACAATTTCTTGTGGTCAGCATGGCTGATGTGCAGAAAGACAGGTTTTCTATTCTCCAAAACTATATTGTGTACATAATAATTAAAATAGTTACATCTGCAAATATTCTTTATATCAAAAACCAAATATTACTTTGCTGGCAAGAAATGTTTTACTGAAATCTGCTCTAAATACATTAATATATATTATCTTAATGGATTTCTCTCTTGGAAAGTTATCATAAATCTAAATCTTTACAGCAATGTGAAGAGAAATATCTGAGTGAAAAAAGCAGTGAAGATAAATATGCTTTCATTGTGTCATGTACAACTATGAATAATAACTAAGACAAGTCCTTCACAACAAAAGTAATGCACAGAGATACATCATAAAGCAAAATTTAAACCTCCTTCAAGTTCAGGTTAAAAGACAAGAGAAATTAACACCATCTTCAGACAAATGAAAAAATACAGAGTTCATTCTCTAGTGAAAATCTACTGTAAACCTCAGGTGAGTCAGCCATTCACAAAGCACTTTCACCAATTAAATTCCATCCTTTGTGACAAGAGGTGTTTCCTTCAAAGCACAGGAAAAGTGCACATAGATTTTCTTTGTTTTCAGTACAATTCAATAAACACCAGGCAAAAATAACTGTTGTCCCTAACTGCTCTGAGAGGACAACTGGCACTCACCAGATTTATTTTACTTGTAAATTCCTGTTTTATGGTTACAGTCTAACAGATCTTGGCTTGCAGGCACACTCTCTGAAAGTCTGAAATATTTCTATTTCTAGCAAGTATTACAGCAGGTCTCAGAAAAGAAATTTAAAATATTAATCTGAAAGTTTGCAGATAACTTTTAATAAAATACAAGAAGGGTATTTTTAATAAAAATCTTGGAATTAATACTAGAAATTGGATGTTGGCAAAGAAATTTATACATCAGGTGAGCAGATTCTTTTCATGCCACCTGTGCTCTTCTGTTCCCAGTGCCTCCTCTACCTTTCACTTACATAAAATGACAGCATGGAAATTCCAGCTTATCACTCTGCATCAGCTGACAACTGTGCAGTCTGAACCATTTAAATCAGGCAACATTTTCTGAATAAAATATAAAAATATGATAAAAATGTTGACAAATCATTACTAATCAAGAAACCCAGAGTTACTTTCAAAGACTTAAAATTTTGGACCTATTGCACACATATTAATATTGAACAAAAGACAAGTAAACTCTATTTGCTGTACAAATACATTTGCACACAAATATAAAGGGATATTTGTGTACAGCATATTTGCCTGACTCTCCTGAAAAAAAAAGACAGTCCACTGTTTCCAAAGCTGATCTTCCATTGAGTAGAAACAGACCTGCTGAATGCAGCTCATTATTCAGCAACATGAATAAATCACCAGCACAGGTACAGAATGCATTCATAAATTCTTTAGTTTCTGTGCCTCACAGCACTCTCAGTAAATGCTTAGAGCAAGGTGTGTATTAAATATTCATCTGTGCTCCTGCCAGCACCTTGAGCAGAAGCAAGAAGGAAATGAGGCACAGTGCAAAGGGACAGCAGTCCCCTCCTTGCACATGGGCTCTGTTTCAGAGCTGGCACTCTCCCTGCTCTCCCTGGTGCTCATTTTACCCTCCGAGGTGCTGCTCTGCCCCAAGGGCTTCCTCAAGGAGGCTGGCACAGGTTCAGACAATGGCAATATAGCACCGGTAAGCAGAAAACAGAAATATGGAGGGTGGTGCATTTGGCTGGTTGGTTTTGTACTGGAACAAGCATTGTACAAATTTTTTTATGAAATGGAATCTTTTGAGTGTATCCTGGCTTTAGGTGCACAAAAGCCAGGCTGTACAGAAACATAAGCGGCAAAACTCAACCCCAAAATTATGAATATTGTTCAATATATAGCAAATTTGCTTTATTTCATATGCTTTATTTAATCCAGTCACTGTGTCCTCTAATCCAATGTTGAATAAAACATTTATTTGAAGATATGAAAAGAAAAAATGAATGGCTATTCTGAATTACAGTGTACAGAACACTTCAACCATTTATTTTGACAACTTACCCATTCACCTATTCAGGTGATATATCATTCTTATCTGGATTTACTGAACCACAACAGCAAATATAGAAATACTCCAACTTGCAGAGAAATTTAACAATAGGGGTGTTTCTAAATATTATTCATTTATGTAAAAAGAAATCCAAAACCAGAAATGTAGGCAGTTATTCTAATGAGAGAGAAATACCAGGAAATTTTGGAGGTTTTGACCAAGTTAACAAAAAATAAATGTTTATTATGTAAGTCAAGAGTTAACCAACAGTGCATCTCCAAACTAAGGATATTGCACCTGAGAATAACAGAGCATCTATGACAATTTGAAACAGTTGCATATTTGTACTAAGACAGATATTTATATTTGTTAAAATACAGAATTTAAACCATGGGATACTGCTCTTCAAAACAGAAAATACTCCAAATCTGGTGCAGACATAGATTCACCACAAGCTTCAGTCATGAAAATCTTGGCTTGCAGGAACAGGCCACTGGCAAAGACCCAGCAACTTAATTAATTTAAGTTAGCATAACAAAAGTATCAACGAATCTTCGCTCTGAACTATCCAGTCAGAATAGAGAAAGGGCAAGTTCTTATGCCTGACTTTTTACTTCCAGTATCAGTTTTGCATGACATCAGTTTTAAATGATATTTAAATTTATTTTCAGATTATTTTGATGACTATCTAAGGAAAACAAAATGCTGTAGCAAAGAGAGGATAAAGTGGTTTAACTTCATATACAATGAAATTTAGATGAAGCAAAGGTACTTGGTGTGACACTGATTTTTCTTAGATGGCTCTCTCTTCAACTCAAGAAAAACAAAATTCTAAATTCTGTATGGAGGAGATAATGTAGCAATATTTCGATGTAGGATAGTTTATTACATAAACAGTATGTACAAATTCTAAACATGAAAATAGTGAGTAAAAGAAATCAGACTCTATTTACATTTACATTTTTTTTTACAAAATGTTTTTACAAGAAGTGTATTTTTTTCTCTAAATAACAGGACAAACACATAAGACCAATCTCTGTATTACATACATAAATAAATATTGACTTTAAATGACTGTTATAGGAACATAATTTCTACAGCCAATTTGGGTAACAGAGAAGCACTTCTGTTACCTCTACTACAATATAATTAAGTAAAAAGGAAAAATTTTACATATAGAGCTCTGTTAATTACTTTGTAAATTGTACCTTACTAATATATCAGTAGAGGTAATACAGTCGTTACATTTCATGCCCACAACTGAACAATGAGTTTTGGCATGCAAACCCATATATAATCATCAACATCTGCAGGTATCCATTTACATTTTTTTAAATAAAGGATTTTCTTAATCATTGAAAACTACATGCAACAGCTTATTAGTATCATATTCCTGGTTAAAATGCACAAGTTTGCATAACATTATTTTTAGTAATTGATGTTCACAGGTACTGATCAAAAGGGTAGGAACATACTTGGCACATAGCATAAGAAAATGAATTAATAAATAAGTCAATATCACTATGACATTTACATATACACAAACAAAAATAAAACAAATTATGGTGTTGTACACAGAATTTAGAACTGTCTGGTTCCCCCACTTTGTTTTACAAGGCCCTGATTTAAGACAGTATTCAAACAAACTCTGACATCCATGCTTGATTTGAAGCATCACTAAAGCTCATGCTTAACTGCACAGGTTTACTTCCATCCCACTGACCTCCTTTGTGCCAACCTTCCTGAATCAGGACCTGCTTACTGGAAACTCTCCCTGACTCCAGCTGGGAGCATGAAGATGAAAGTATTGTGAAATAAATTGACTCAGTATTAAGATTTCTGTACAGTTCTGCTAATACCAATGGTGAAACTCCCATTCACGTTAGCAATGACTTTGTGTGTGACCACACCAAATATCAGTGTCAAGGTCAGCATTGCCACACCGTGTCCTCAGCTCTTTCTGAAGCCACAAGTTGAGGATGTTCAGCATTTAAAAAATCAGACTTCTTATTTTTGTCTGTGTGCTATATTCTTAATGAATGTTCAAGCTGGTACACATGGATGACGCAGCACAAGTTCTGTCTTATTTCCTCCTGCTCTATAAACAACTCAAAACTGGTCAAAAAGAAGATATAACAAGAACAAACCATTTTCTTCTTAAACAAAAATCACCAATGAACAAAAAACCCACTTCATATAGCAGTTAGCAAAAATAGCATAATCTTATAATTCTCCTTTAAGAAATAAACAAAATGAATCCTGAATTCAACTGGCAAATCCATCAGAATCATACACAGTAAATAATACATTAGTGTAAAGGTGCAGAGTATCTTAAAACATCCCAATATCTCTAGTATCATCCCAATATTAACTCTGAATTACACATCATTAGAGAAAATAAATCTTTAACTAGTGAATTAAGTAGCAAATTGCAACTCTATTGCTGAATTAAATGTTTAATGTGGCTTAGTCTAGTAAAATAGGACAATACTCTGTATGATTCAGCAAACAAAGCTTTAGAATTAGGCACTAAAAACTTTGAATCTGTACTGCTAAATTTTAAAAAATAATCAGGAAATCACTCACAGCTGGGAATTTAACATCCATGCATGAGCTTTGTTGACTTTGTATTTTTCATTTTTGATTTGGAGCTTGACTTGATAAGCGAGTTGATAAGGTCATTTGTAGAAGGGAAGAAAATTACATCTTAGTGACTCTATATGGTGGACACTTGATCAATATATTTCTACTTTATCAACTTTTGGTTTTGATCAATCTACTTCAGAAGGGGAAACCTCTCAATGCTCCTGAGAAGTAGCTTGTTACTTTGAACAGATGAATGCTTCAGAGAGAATGGCACCAGCAAACAGCAACCATTTTGATTCATCTCAGAAGGATGAGGGTATGAGGACTCAGGGCTCCTAACTTCCTGCTTATCTCCAATGAATTGGCATCACTGCAACAAAGACCAGCATCTGTGGACCAACATCTGTAGTACAACATCTGTGGTCCAACATCTGTGGACCAACATCTGTGCTCCCAGTGCCACTACAGCTCCACGCTTTACGGCGTCGCTACGAACGAAATGTCATTTCATTAACGTTAATCAAGCCACTGTAGATTTGATCCAGCACAACCAGAACAGACTGTGATTGAAAGGTTTGGACAGGATTCTTCAGAGAGGCCTGAGATAATTTCTTTCCCTGATCCTGCTGATCCAGCAAACACCACAAAGATCACTTCTAGACTCATCTATGCCCTGTGCAATCCAAATGTGAAAGCAGTGCTGCACACCAGTCCAATGCAAATCTTGTTTTCTTTCTAAAAACATACACATGAAACATTTCCATCCTGAAAAAAAATCTCAGATTGTGGCCTTCTGAAAAAACTGAAATTAAACCTTTACACTACAAATTTTTGGAAGAAGAGTTCCTCTGCTAATTTGCTAATGTATTTTGGAAAATAGAGGAAGGAATTAAAAGCACCATAGCCTTACATATATTTTAAGCTATTTTTAAAGGCCCAAACCATGTAGCAATAGAAAATGTCTGGGAAAATTCTTGGTCACTAAGTGAATATCAAAAAAGACAACAAGTAAATAGAAAAAGAATGGAAAAGAGCCCTTTAAAACTCAAGGTTAAAATGTAGAAAAATTGTAATGAGCAAGTGATCAGAAATTAATGCAGTTTCCTTCTCCCCCTGTGGTATAAATGCTGTAAACTTCAGTATAGACAAACTACATATTCTGTGAACATTCTACTGTGATAAACATAGCTCTGAACCTTCGTTTCAGACAAGGATCTTTGCTTTTTCACCAAACAGTTTGTCATCAAGCCAAGGGAAATACATTTACCACTAATCCCTGAGCTCCTCTTACTGAATATCTCAGAAAAATACGAAGCACAGGTGAGTCTATAGCATCTGCTGGCAGAAGAGGTGGCCACTTTGTCACGCTGGACTCAAGTTTTAGGTACATTAGCCTGATGTGATGATTCAAGGAGCAATGGAAACAGTGCCAAGGAATTCAGGAGCACTTTGAACATCTTGAACACTAAGAGCTGATTATGGGTATTTGTATGGATGTTTATTGGCAGATACTTTCCACCCTCTCAGTAATAAATCCAAGCAGTTTCTGTTTACTATTGAGACATGTGTCTCTGTGTGACAAATTATTCTAGACAGTTTATATTGCACAATAAGGCAATATGAATTCCCTTATGGTTATAAAGGGCACCCTTCTGTCTAAATTTGAAAAATGAATTCAAATAAACTATAAGCCAATGTTTTCCAGATGCCAGAATATTGTCACATAATTCTTTCTGTAAGCACAACAGCAAAATAGAGCCGATACATCCATCCTTCTGTTCTAAAGATCCACAGGGAAAAGAAATATGTGCATCAAAATTCAAAGCCAAAAAGTAGCTCTACAGCTACTTGAATAATAAATGTGCCTCAGAATTTCAGTTTCTAAAACTTTGATGTTAACTATTCAGATTTTTAACTAGAAAATTGGTGTTTCTATTCAAGATAATATTATACCTTGAAATATTATGTATCAAAAAATTGTAAGATTTTAGAAGATATTCTTCCAGGACCTATCAATTAATTCCATTCATTGCCATCAATTTTAAACAATCCTATTAATTGCCATTTGTTTCTCTACAATGGTATTTCTACCCTGTATATCCTTTAACTATTAACTATGTTAATAGAAGGTCTACATGATAGAACATTACCACTTTAGACCTGATGGGTAATACATATGTGTCATCATACATATGTATCAAGACTTCCATGGTGACACTGCAATTATTAAAAGCTGGGTATTTTAGGGCTTCTGTTACTGGTATTTATTTTACTTATGTCCTTATTTCAGACATATGGAGATATTCTTTCATAGCAAAATACACTAGGGCTTAAATTGGTGACAGGCAGGGCTTTAAGTAAAATAGATGATTTAAATCCATTGACAAGAACATGGCTTCTTTCAAAAGTATGTATACATCACAGGACCTTGCAAACAGTAACATTGAATTCAGTAAGAGAAAAAGCTGTATACACTGCACCGTTTCAACTTACTTTAAACACAGAATAGAAAAACATAATGAACACACTTTTCATTTTCTCACAGGGGTTGAGCTGGGTGAGATCTTCAGTTTGTTGAATAGTGCTGGGACTGAAATGATACTTGCTGTATGATTCATCCTGGTCATGGTGCAAATATAATTCTTCCTGGCTAAACTACAGAGAAGTAGATACATGGTACAGGATGGTAACTTCCATTGGAAAACTGGGTTTACTGCTCCAACAGATGTGCCCAGTCCTCATTTGGGAGCTCAGTTTTTTTCCCTCAGTTAGTTGTATAATCATCTGAAACAGTCTAATATTTCTCTGGGGATGGCTTGTAGTGATGTGGATGATGTTGCTTCAGATGAGGTCCTAAACAAAAGAACAGGAAATTATGCACATTTCAAACTCTGGATGTGTAATGCCAACATCTACCCATACTGAAAAGGCTTTGTGAGACCTTCAGCTTCTAATCTTTCAGCTTATAAATGCTGTGTCTGTGCTGACAACTATGTATATGCTCAATCCAGGCAACTTTAGTGGGCCTGTGAAAGAACAAAAATATTCAAGCAGACGTATTTTGAACGAATTATATTTTTTACTCGTCTTTGCAACACTGACCTGCATTTTTCAGAAACCCATGCTGGAAAAGGCCATTAAGGGGTTTACATTGCTTTAGAAATATGTTTAAGCTCTAGCTCATGCTAGACTGAGTGAATCCAGAAAAATCTAATCTTGAAAGCTCTGTAATCCTCCAAGCAGCACTAGGAGGACAGAACAACTTAGAATCCCAAGTGCAATCAATAGGCATAAACTGCAATGAATGTCAAATGTTAGACCACAGAAACAAAGTGAGAGAAAGACTGGATTTGTTTCCATTGTTGCTGATGGAATTATGAAGGGAAAAGCCAGTATTTTCACACATCTTAGGTTTACAGAACGCTACTGGAATCAGTAAAAACTGTAAGGCTTGAAGAACCTCTTTCCACGTGGCAGACTGGAGCCCTGTGACGTGTCACCAGCACACGTCACAGCAGTGCAGAGCTTACTGTGGGCGGAGAAGGGAGGAAGGTCGGGCGTTCGGAAGGATTTGATGGTGGCCGGCCCCTCCCCGCCAGTCGTGAGCACTTGAACTTCCAGGCGGTACAGCATCGACGGCCTCAGGTTGGGCACCGTGAGCACGAAATGGTCCTGCAAAGCAGAACATCCCTTCAGCTCTCAGGCCACAGGAAAATAAAACAGAGCTGCTCGACACACACACAGCAGTGGTTTAAACAGGTTCTATCACTGCCAGCACCCACAAATTATTGCCATAGAATTCTGTTAAAAGCATTTAAAGTACGCATCGTTTTATTGAGCGAGTGTGTCTTGCATTTTTTTGCTTGCCATTCCCTTTGAACAGACACATTTTTAACCATAACACTATGGTTTCATATGTATAAGGTCCAAGTTGTTACAGACTGTTATGGAAAGTGTTATGGAAGATCACTTTAGTGATGTGCTCATCACTAAAAAATGGATAAAAATGTAATTTCCCAACCATTCTTTTCAACAAACATGTTCATTACATAAACTTGGTTTTATTTTGGATTTGCATGTGAATTCTACTAATTGGTAATTTAAATAGTGGCTGGCCTGGGGCCATTTCTGCAGCTAATGAAAAGAAAGGGTGACCACACTAATTTCAGATTTGTCCCAGTTACACCATAAGAATTTGTCTCCTGCTCTTAAGGCCATTTATGGTGTGACGGGCTCACTTTTCACTGCTCCATAACTTTTTTGGTCACTTAGACATGTGCAAAATAATTTCAAAGTAATTTTACAGAAACTTCCAGATGGGAATACACTTGGCCAAAGACTGACAGATACTAAGGAATCAGAAGTCATTTGCCTAAACCAAAATCATAAGCATAAATCAAAGCATCACCTGCATGAAGTTGGAGAAAATCCCTCATCTTATTCCAAGCTGGAAAGGCCCAGTCCCAGGAAGGGGACAGTTGAAGCAGTGATGCTGGGCAGTGTGGGCACAGGGGGTTCCTGCCACCAGCCAGGCTGGGCTGGCCAGGAATCCACAGGACAAGTTATTCTGGTTGGCACCGGACCTGCCCCATGTGGGGAAGCCAAAGTGAATTGTGGGAATAACTTTGGTTATTCCTGCGGGATAATTTGCTGCTACTGCCAGAGCAGACAGTAAAGGGGAAAGGAGAGGGACAAAAAGTGGAGGGAAAAATGTTGTTTTCCTGGCAAATCAGCACATATTCCTGATATGGGACTGCCTTTAACAGACCAGGCTGAAGCTGTTCCATCTCATATAAAATACCGCATGCATTGCATTTGTACACTCTGCTCACTCAGGTGCTCCTCCAGCAGTCAGGCCCTGTGCATTTCAGCCCTGGTTGTGTAAATACCACATTTTTAGCCAGAGTGAATGGTCCTTGGCATAAAATACCCTAATTTTTGGTGATTTCTGAGAGACAGAAGAGACTTTTTCAATTCAAATCAGAGCCTTCTGCAAGTTAACCAGGTGCCATAAGTAGACTGATACATATAATGGATAATTAAAGGAATCTCCAGGCTCTACAGTAGTGACCAAACAGATGAAAAACTAAAGCATAACACATGAAAAGGAGTGTTTTAAATAAAACTTTACATGTATTTCAGATCTAATTGAACTGAAAGCTTACAAAAAAGAATACAAATTCTAAATAAAATATATGCTGCTCCTGAAAACAGAAGATGGTAACCAGAGTGAAAATCAGTTTCTCATGGTCTGTTGATGCTGGCAGAAGAGTTTGAAAGAACTTTTTACCTGCCTGTGCCAGAAGAGGAACTGAAATAGCAAAGGCCATCTTAGAGAAAATAAGGGGAAGAATTAATATTGGTAATTTTTGCAGTTACTAAACAGTGAAATCTAGTTCTCCTTAAAATTATTTGTCCATCGGACTATGGTGCATATTGATAGAGGGGAAAGGGATTTCTTTTTCGGAGCAATAAGTGACTGAAAAGAAAATTGTCTTAAATTCTTCAACTTGGACACAAAAAAATTAGTAAAACTAGAGTATTGATTAAGTTGAACAGCCAGCTCATCAAAAGAAGATTAGAACTATCTATTGCTACACAGATGATCTTTTCTTCTCTTCAGGCACTTCTAAGACACAGGTTGCTAATTTGAAAATTTTTCACATTCAAATGTTTGATGTATCATCAAGAATTGTATCTATGCTTTGTATGTCCATCAAGGAGGAAAAATTAAGCACTTCCTGCTCCAACTTACCTGCAGAGCCAGAGTGTTTGACATTGCATCACCACTGAACATTACAAATGAGCCACAGACACATAAACTTAGGGAGCCACTGGCAAAAGAATGTAACAAACAACTTACTGCTGGCAGTATCTGTGACTGTGAGATGATGCTGTTGGGTAAACTGTTCTGTCTGCTCTCTGTGGTCACTTCTGCCCAAGTGACCTGAAACCCTGTCATGGGCTGGTGAAGGTCTGCCTTAGATATCTTCCAGGAGAAATGACCAGTGATGTTACCTTCCTGAACAATGAAAGACGCAGACAGATTCTCGGGTTTGGCCAACACTTTGGGTAGAACTGGCACTGCAAATTTGGAAAGCAAAACAAAAGAAAAGCTAAACTTTTACAGATAATCTTCAATAATATTCATTTAATTTCACAAATCAAGGTCAGGCAGAGCTGTATTTCTGGTGTTACATGGGATCCAGTCAGCTTCCTAACACCACATTTTCAGTGCTAACCAAAGCCAAGCTTTGATATATTCCACTGACACTCTGGGCCGAACTCAAACTTCAGGTAAAATGCTCTCAGCTGCAAGTACAAAAAGGAAAGCTATGGCATGTAAAGACCTAAGTGCCTTATTCACAGGGAGGCATTCTCCTGCTCCTCATACTTCAGAATTCCTGAGCTCAGACTGGAAGTTTTGGGATCACAAGAAAATGCACAGAGTAGCACAGAACTCCATAATTCAGCCAAAAAGTAAAATTAATGCTCTAAAACTCTACTACAAGCTAATAAGGTAACTCTGATTAGGAGAAAGTTATACCTGAGTTACAGTTGCCCAGGAAGGCTGTAATGCTGGGAACTGTCAGGACAGGCATTAAGGAAATGGCAGTGATGGCCAGCAGGGTTCTGACTTATGGAGCAGGGGAGTACCCTTGGGAACAGGAGGGGCTCCACATGAGAGGGCCACCCTCTACCAGAGAGAGAGGTACCCACACTTGCCAGTGCAAAGCCTCACCCACAACTAGCTGACCACAGAGGTCCTCTCCAACCAAAATCTCCATAATTCTGAAAGTTCCATAACCCTCCAGCTACACATTGTGACAATGCTGTAAAAGATATGAGGGTCTGTATTTCTTATTTGAGAGCAGAATTAACCTAAACCAAATAAAACTGAAAAAACAGCTTGCATCTGCACCAAGACATTGAAAAGATGGGTCACACCACCACAATCATGTTTACAATTATCATCCATCATTATAATAAATATGATTTGGAAGCCTTTCTTCCTTACAAAAAATATCTCAACCATGCCATTGCCAATGTTATTGTATGTCCACTATGATTACACTTAATTGACAAAGCAGTAATAATATAGCAGCCAAAATCGATACTGCTATATTTTTATGTGTTTTGAATCTCTCATTTCCTGTTCTAGAACTGCTTTTAAAGACTCTCTTTTGGTGATTATAAATGCATTTGAACTATTTGGTAGTTCTCCAGATCGTGCCTTACCTCCTTCAGAAGGACAATTAATGTGCTTGTGCTTTTTTTCTTTAAATGCAGAGCAAGGTGGGGTAACAAAGAAAGTACTCTCAGCCTTAAAACGACCTTTAGATTTTGCAGGCAGAACAGTTACTTTGTATTTGCATGAAAATGACAGGTCCTTCAGAATAATGTAGTTTTCCTACAATAAGAAAAACAAAAAGATCACATGATGCAAATAGAGCCCAAGGAAAAAAAAAAAAGAAAAAAATTATGAACAAATTGAAAAATAACTTTGGCAAAACATGAAAAGTTTTCTCCAAAAAGATATTTTCTTGGATGCCTAACACATGCCAAAGTGGTTTTAACTCAGAGAAGAAAGCAAGTATTGTCCATGTTATGATTATTTTCAGTACTAAAATATATTAGCATGGTATTTGAATATGTCCTTCAATTCTGCACAGTCCCTTCGACACGCTGCATCAAAGCAACTGACTTCTAATATTTAGAACAGTCTCCCTGAATGATGGCAGCGGGGGTAGCAATGCAAGGATATAAATACTAATCGAATTAAATAAATGTAAGAAAGCTGAGTTAAGCTGCTGTAAATGACAGGCTTCATCTATGTTTAACTTTTTAAAAGCACATTTAAAGTTCAGCATGGCATTATGAATGCATATTTTTCCACTTCAGTACATTAAGTACTTCTATATTCTTATCAGGAAGAAAAACTCCACAGCTAAGTACAAAGCACAAGTCTCTGTTTAAGGACAATGAGTGGAGAAGAAAACTTTACAGAGAGTGTAATTGTCCTGCTAGATTCTTACCATTGTCTGAAGTACTTTTGAAAATTGAAGCTTCAGCACAAATCATATATGGGAAAAAATGGTTGGTTGGTTGGTTTTTATCCTGGAAAAATCTCTAATAATATGTTATAAGGTCAAAAGTCTTTCACTACCTTTTAGATCTTTAATTCCCTGCAGAATCACTAATTTCCCATGTTCTTCTGCATAACTCTTTTTTCTAACTGCAAATTAGTCTAACCTTCACTTGGAAGGTCACTTTCAATGGGACATACAGCTTGGGCTGAGACTGGACTTGACTCGCTGCCTTCCACCTGCTGGGAGAGTGGTCCAACAGGTTTGATGCCTCCTTAAAGTTGTGACAGGACTATTTTTATTGATCATGACAGGGTCTAAATGCTCAACACTGAAAGTGTAAGGCTTTTATCCTCCTTGAGCTACACACATCCAGTAATAAATCTTTTGTACGTTGGCCTTCATCTGTTTGCTTGTTGTTAGTTTCTTCCTAAAGTAGGATGAATTACCATAAAATGACTGAAATGATGAATTACCATAAAATGATTGAAAGGAAATAAGCTCATTAATCCCACAATGCATTTGGACAGATGTCCAAACAGTCTTTCCTGACCTCTAGTGGAAATAAACTTCTTAAATGTTAAGTTTCTCCTATCTCCAATACGCATATCTTGAAATATTGCGAATGTTCATAACATTATGTCAAAATAATTTTTTTCATCCACCTCTAATATTTGCTTTGTTGACCCCATGAAGCAGTAAATTTTACAAGCTAACACCACCCTGTGTGAGAAATTATGTCTTTTGATTTACTCTTTTACATGCCATTAACTCCTCTGAATTGAGGGGGTAGTGCAGATCAGGGTGAGAAGGAAAGGTGAATTGTGATTTTGTCCATTCTCCATAACACACTAAATCAATTCTGATGCACCAATCACATTACTCTGTTGTTCAAATAATGTGTTAGAGAGAGATTATATTAGAATGCCAATAAATTGAGTATGAAGTACTGCCACTGCAATACATATTTGAGCTGACATGTACTTACATGGAGCTTTTCTCCCTATCTGATATCTGACTTCCAGATTTATTTTCTAGCATTTGTCACCTAGAGTCCTTCATTTCTTATCTATTATTCTCCTCAGGGTTGTGAAACGCACCTGCATGTCTGGTTTATTAAGAAAATCTGGTTTATTAATTACTATTATTACTGCTCTGTATTTGCACTGTGCTAAAGTCCCACATTATTAATTGCAGATGAAGCTCCATGTTCTATGTGCTGTAGAGATACATAAGTACTTAGTAAAGAAGTTTGTCTGGTCTCATTTTTGGAATAACAAAAACAAATAAAATGTTTTAGCCTATTGTGGATTTAGGAAATCCAAGCTACCCAAAACCAGATACATAATTTTTATCTTTTGCCAGACAGGAACATAAAAAGGAAAGCATCCTTACTGATCTATGAAACAGGGAATAGCACATATTGTGTTATGTCACAGAACCATCCTTCCTCTTGCTGCCTAGGAACTACTCAGAGTCAAGCTGAATGAAGACTTACATAAGTCAGCTCTGTTACTTTCCTAAGTCCTTTGGTGTCATTGTGTGCACAGGACTCCAGTAACCAGTGGACTTGGAATTGATTCATGCTGATATCTAAATGATATAAAAAGAGAGGAAAAGACATATATTATAAGTATGTTTTCACCACTGCAATTCTTCTGGCTTCTCTGGATAAAAACAGAAGGACTTTTAAATATCATAGAGTTGGTAATTCCTCACTAAGCAATCTTTAATATAATGGAGAAAATATTATACAACAATGTAATTTAAACCTTGTATCAGCTAGGGGAGATAAAGTTTAAAGTAGTGAAATTGCATTTTCAGATATTTTACCACACACTGCTTACATTAAAAAAAAAAAAAATCTAAAGAGAGCATTAAAAAAATAATCTCAATGCTGCTACTTCTAATCATCCTGCAAATAATGGGACTGACTTTGTGTCAACTGCCTGAGTGTTTATATTTTCAGAGCATTGCAATACTGCTGCCTGGCACTGCCTGAGAAATCTGTGCCTGAAGATATGTGAAAAGGCCTGTAAATCCCCAAGCTTTCTTCTTTCAGGATACACCATAAAACCTGTTCAGCATCTGTCCAAATAAAATTCTAGTCTTGACTCTTATGGGTAATACTGAAGGCTTAATTTTACTCCCATTTAAATCAATGACAAAACTGGCTGCAGTATCAACTGTATAAGCTTTCAGCTTATTTCCAGCTCTTCTAGCTTTTTGTCTCATAATGCCTGAATGAGGAAGAAAAACGAAGAGCAATAAAGAATTGACAAAAGAAGGAAAACTCATTAGGTAGTGCAAGTAGTTCCTGACATTTTTCTGGATTTCATTTCTCTAAACAGGGGATGCAAAATTATGTCTGTTATTACTAATTAGCTTGGCGTGACATAGGCACTAATGTGCCTGACTTTGGGAGGGGAAACAAATATCTCTGATGCCTTAAGGGCTGATTTGGTATTAGACTGCTATGAGTAGTTTGGATGCAGAAGAAAAGGATTGAAAACTAAAGAGAAAATAACTAGTGTAAGAAAATAGCTGAAATGACCCCTTGAAATAGACTTTTGCAGTAGCTGTTCTTCATAACAACATGTATGCTAATTATTTTTGCAATTTCTTTGGAAACAATATTTCTTTCAAAAAGAAATATATTAAAAATACATTTCCTGCTTTGTGATTGTTCCCTTTCATTTAAAATAAAGAAATTGATGTGCTTTTGCTTGTCTCATCAAGCTTTCTCACTTGATGTGCCTATTGGATGAAGACAAAAACTCACAGAGCATTTATAAGTAGGTTTCATCTGATTTCATCTCTTCCAGTTCACTCCAATATTGAGTATCACCTGCTAGATGATCCTTAAGGGCTCTTCTGTTGTTCTATGATTATTTTAAACTATCTTCATGGGGGGACTGACTGCCCTTTGCAAAGCTACAAAATGTGTCTTTTCACTTGTAATACTTTTCACTTGCAATCTATAAACAAACCACTCTCCTTTGGCTAAACATTTATCCAAGCCAATTAAACCCTGTAATTATCCAGCGGTCAGGGACTGGATAAAACATATCCCTAAGGCAGGTCACAAGACACCACTACATGGGCAACTGGGAAAAGGCAAATCCCAAGCATCAAGACCTTTCAACAGCTCAGCATTCAGATTTATTGGTGTAGAGGTTTGCTGGGCCTCTGTTCAGAACTGTAATTCAAGGCAGAATCACAGAATCATCAAGGGTTTGGGTTGGAAGAGACTTTAAGGATCTTTCAGTTCCAACCCCCCTGCCATGAGCAGGGACACCTCCCACAAGAACAGGCTGCTCAATGTACAACCCACCCTTGTACACCACCAGGGATGGGAAAAAAATATTTTTTTCCAGCTACTGGCACTTTGGAATCCTCTCTGTATTTTCAGGCAGGTCCATCTCCATTCATTATGTGAACCTCTACTCCCAGACAGTTCTTTTCTTCCTTCCTGCCTGCTTCTTTTCTGCATTAGCAAAATCTTAGTAACCCACTTGTAAACACCTGCAGTTTCTGATAACTTCTCTACTTGAAGAAAATAAGAATAGGTTAAAGAAGAATAGAAAATTACAAATGTGTTAAGAAAATCTATCAGCTTTTACTGTAAATGTAGGGTGAAGGTTTTCATAAACCTTCATATGTTTCACAAACATATTTTTTAAATTTTATTTGAGCTAATGAATCTTAAATTTAATAGTATTCTGGTATTCTGATAACAACCTATACTGAAAATATCACGTCAGTGAGGATGTAGTTAAAAGGTTTTTTGCATCACATCTACAAGTACATCAACTGTTATAAACTGGAAGGCATCATGACAGCCAGCAAGACTAAAACTTCTTCAGTTCTCACCTCCATATTTATGATTGCTGTTATCTAAAAAATTGGAAGATACACAGGTTAAATGCCATGTGTTAAAAAGGAAAAATGTAAAAACAATTCACAACAAACCTCCCCCAATTTTAAAAAATCTATCCTGTCAGTGTCTAAAGTCTGCCTTACACAATGCAATATAACAGAATAAAGTATGAAAGACAATAAGGAAGTAGCTCCTACTTGACACAGAAACTTTTTTAAAAATAGAAAAGGGTGGGACATTTTGGGATTAAATAAAGCTAGAAGCCTGAAAAACTCAAAATGTATGTGCATGCATGAAGCATGCACATGAAATTACATGATTGTTTTAGAAATTACCTTTAATATTTTTAAAAACAAAAGGAGACAAGTGCATGAAATGATCTAAAAAGCCCAATAAGAAATTGAGAAAAATTATGAAAATATGCCTTTGTCTTATAAAGTTGCTGATAAAGACCCTGACTCTGGAGTTTTAGGAAAGATTATACAGTTGATTTTGTGTTTACAACACAGGCAAAAGAAAAGCTTTTCCCAGCCCTCCTTTCAGCAATGCACACTATCCTAGTGAGATCACTACTATAAATTTTGTTTAGATTTTTGGGTTTAGCTGTCCAGTACAAACTGAGGGATAGGGACTGCATGAGCTGCTCAAGCTGCATCCAGCTGAATGTCAGCCACGGCCACCAGAGCCAAGGGGTCTGGACTGAGCTCAGCTGAGGTTAATTCACTGAGCCCACAGCCACATCTTTTCCAAAAAGTCAGTTGAGTAGTTAATAGGAACAGAATATTCATTACCTATTGTGACTGATTTTGGACAGTTTTATCAGAAAACTCAGCTCTTCCTTCTAAAATAAGCAAAAACACTGTCAAGAAATTGCCAGGCTGCTTCAGTCTGCTTCCTTGGTATTTCAGATGTCACAGTATCAATCTGCTTCTGAATATCTGGAGTTTTCTTGATTCTAAATTTTCAATAATGAGTTTTTATAAAGCTTTTTAACTTCATTGTTCTCATGGTTAAAATGTCCATCATTTGATACTAGAAACAGTGATCCTTGCACAAACAGCAAGCATTTGTATTTCCCAGAACTCAAAATATTTGCATAGAAACACTGAACTTGAAGGACATTATAAGTACTGGCAGTCATTTGAGCAGCTCTAAGCTTGTGAAATTAGTCAACAAAATTGCCACTTAAGTACAAACACCAGACAGCTTATTCAAATAATTACTTTTATTTTAAATTTATGTAAAGAGCCAAAAAAAAAAAAAAAAAAGGCAATCCAGGACAATTACTTTAAAAATCTCTAAATTATACTGACATGGAAATTATCCCCAGATGCCCAAGCTAAAGACTTTTAGATCTGTAAGACAAATGCATGTAACTAATCTTTTCAAATAAACTAATAGTTGATGTTAATTACTTTGACTGTGATTTTTAAAGTAGATTTTATGAAGTATAAATTGAGTTTCTAGACTTAAGAAAAAATGTCTATATAGATAACATATGATCATGTTCTTTAAATCCCATGCTTAGTTCTTTTGCTCAACAAGGGCATGCAGCTAACTTTTTTGGACAGAAATCTTACATCTCTAATTAGAAATGTATGGATCAGGGAATGCTCTGATTCATAAAAAACATGCTTTTTTTCAATTTACCCCAAACTGCCTTTATTTTCACATGTGTATCTCCACAAAGCTCTCTATCAACACAACAGTGTTTTCAAAGATGCTCTTCACCAAATTTTTGTACTTCCCCCCCAACTTAAACTCTTTAGTTCCATTTTAATAAAAACAAATAAATATATTTCAGATTTTTCTGGATGGAAAATGTGCATTTATTCGATCTCTTCAAGCTGTAAAAACAGCTCAAAATTTTACTAATGCCAATCCCAACTACATGTGTTGTCCACTTGGAAAATTCCAGGTTCATATGCACAATTTAAGCATCTTAAATTGATATACTTCAACATAGCCTAAGCCATGGCTGCACAATGGTTACTAGGAATATCCTGGACTAAATGTCATCACCTCCCCACAGACTTTAAAATCCTGAGTATCATTCAGGAAAATAATAAAAAAAAAAAAATGCCAGGTAACTCTGCAAGTTCTCCTAGATAGAATTTAAATGGTTCTACAATTTATTTAAAATAAACTAAATATTAAAGACTTTTTTCCTTTTCCTCATATTTTTCAACCTATTCCATGCTTCTGTTTTGTACAAAAACATTACTGCCTGCTATATGAATAATTTCATCTAATGTGGTTTCTTTTTTTTACCATTCTATCGCAGACAGCTACTTTCTCTGCCCCAATTACTTTTTTTCTCCTTTCTATTGCAGTTACTGTTCCAGGAAGGTGCCAAATTGACCATCACAAGGAATTGAAGCTTTGTAGCTGAAAAACTGGCATGGCATGGGCATTAGAGCAGTGAAGTTTGTTCAGGCAGCCCAATACCACCAGTATGGAGCCAGCCCAGGACAGCAGGCAAACAGAGGTATTTATTTCTTTGTACCCTGTGATCCACAGCAAGGACATTGCAGCAGACTGCTTTGGGAACTGGGGCTATTTCTGCCACTGGTTTGCTTTAGGTAAAGCACTTCATGGCTCCTTATCTCTGTTCCACCCCTGGCAAGTGGTGAAAATGATAACAGTGTGTGTTGCAAAAGTATTTGAGCCCTTGTATGTTATTCTGACGTGGGTCTCTACTATTTGGTACAAAAATGCCAATTAATACCAGCTGTGACAGCACTATTATGCAGGCAACCAAATTACAAAACCTTATTAGAAAGGAAAATCAAATGGGATTTGCCAAAAAAAAAGGTTTCACAGCAGACATGTTCAACAACAGCAGCTCAAATTAAGGTTTAATTACAATAAAAATGTCTGGCATCAATAAACACAGTACAATCAAGTTGATTTCTGCATCATGACAGGATTGAAAGTAATTAACATGCAGTGTCTGATAGATTTTCCCATTAGAATAAAAGATGGTATAAAAGTAAATATTATAAAATAAGACATATGCAAACCTTTATCTGCTAGCATAAAATCAGTAATTTAATACAAGTAACTGGAAGCTGTGAAATGAGTAGTTCAGTAAAAAAAGAAACGATATTCTGTATATTTTGTCAAGATACCTCAATGAACTGACTCTGTCCAAAATATATACATATAATTAATATGCTAACTGTATGTCAAAAGGAGTTGTTATCAAGGCTTGGAAGATAATGAGCCATATGTAAACCTGCTGTCTTCATTCAAAGCTAACCTTTCTTCAAACAGAACACCATAAGGAGGATAAAATATCTGTGAAACTATTCAGTAAGAAAATTACTGAAATAATTTGTTCTGTATGCAGGTAAACCTGTAAATTTCCTATATTTTGTTAGATCTGATATTTCATATAGGAAACCACAATGATTTTTTCTAACTGGCTGCATGATTTTGTTTCTCCTTGCATAGTGAGGGGGTTGTTCCTACAATCTTCTGAGCACACAGGCCATTATTCAACAAAGCACTCCAGCATATGAACAGTTGTGTTAACTTCAATAATTAAGGGTAGCTAAAGTATCAGGCCAGAAAGTATAGAACCTAGCAAGATCAAGACACTAATGACCATCAAAACTATACTTAAAAGATGGTTTTAAACATGTATTTGATGGTCTTAGGTGAATAGCAAGAAGGAAATATTAAAAAATTAAGTAATTTCCTTTCTGGATCATGTGTCTTGCAGCATTACTGCTCTAAAAATAGGCTAGAGCAAGAGGAAAATATTTTATATTTAATATCACAACACAGGGAAGAATCTGCTCAGGGCACATAAAGTCCATGTCTCAGTATCTACAAGCTTGATTAATTGATTCTACTGTAAAGTCATAGTATGATTTTTCAGAGCTCTGTATAAATCCTGTGTTAGTAACACCCAGGAAAAAAATATTGACCTCATTGTATTGAATGGTGAAGCTGCAGCAATGGTAAACAATGAAACTAATAAAGTAAAAGATAGTATCAACTCTGAAGTGCTCAAAACTGTGAACAAATCAAAGGATTCCTGAAGAAATGTTCCTGCTCTTTCTCATCCCAGTGTGTAAACCCTTTGACAGAGGGGGAGCTACTACAACCCAGCACTGCTTCCAACCACCACTCCAGTAGAAGGATGAGCAGCAGTGTCTGCTCTGCAGCATCACCTGCCTCTATTTCCTCACCAGAACTATATGCAAATATTTGGGATAGAATATGATTAAGTGTCCACTGCTCTCTCAGGCTCATGTTCATCTGTTTATGGGACCAACATTGTTTTCCATGTCTACACAGACATCTACAATATGCAATTTTCCATCGATGCTTTTCCTGATAAAATTCAGTTGCTGCAGTGGTCCTGAAAAATATGCAGGGAAGGCTGAATATGGGCAAAATCCAAGTGAACAAATGGAGCAGTGTTATTTACTACTAGTTCCTTCAGTTTTGAAGACGTGTTTAGCATGAAGTGATGCACATTGTATTTATTACATTTTAATAACAGCTTGACAGAAGACCAGTTTGGGAAGGGATACTTCAGTGTACTGCAGAAAAGCAAAATACGATCTCAGTCAGTACTAGATCATAACACTTATTTATTTCTTCATATATTGGTTCATGAACCATTATATTACTCTGATTCATGGTGTCCAACATTTGCAATCTGAAGTTAATGACAGGACAAGGGATAATAATATAATAACAAGTGCTATTTTACTCATGGTAGTTTAGCAAATGCAAAATGAGGTAAACACAATTTACCTTCAACTACTGTTAAAATGCTGTATTGATGTGCTAATGCATTACAAGTCTCTCTGCACTCCCCCTTTCCCTATAAAACTATTTGTTTGGTCCCAGGCATTTTAAGTAAGTTCTCTTGAAAAAAATTAAATTATTACAGCTCTGTCTCTTTTGCTCCCTCTGCATTGATTCACCCAATGGTATAAAAAAAAGCCAAAGTTTTGTTTGGTTATGAAATTCATGGTTCTCGTGATATCTCTTGAGAAAAAAAGCTTTTTAATAATCACCTCTTCATGCAGTATGTTTACAAAAAACACCAAAACCTTCAACTGACATTTAAACTTCACTCAACAAACTCTTAGCAAGACAAGCTATACTGTTTCCTGCTCTTACATGGAATATAAGCAGTTTCGGTTAAATCACAAAGATTTTGTTTCTCACATTATGCCATTTAAAACAAACTTTCTTTCTATAGAACACATTCTTTGTATAATAGAACAGTAAGCCTTTCCAAAAATGATATTAACAATTACTGTGTAATTTAAAGGCAAGCCTGAGACACAGTATTTTTGTCCATATCTAGACCTAGAAAGCCTCAAGGTCTGAAGATGTTTATATTGAAGGATTTAAGGCTGGGATCATCTCTAAGCCGGATTACCTCTACCCTTACTTATTTTCCCACACACAACATCCTATACAAAGCAAGTTCAACAGTATCTCATTCTGGTTTTCCATTACAAGGAAATTTGCCTCTTGTAAGCTCCAAGTCTCACAATAGCTGCTTGTAGCCTGAATAGAGGCTGTCTACATTACTCCCTCATAGCCAGGTTTTCAAAGCTATCTAAGCATCCCAGACCTGAATTTAATGAACATTTTAGAAAAAACCCCAAACCAACAAGTCCAAGGCTCGCTAAGGTTATACAAACACTGAAAATGTCACCAGGTACTCCACCACTGACTTTAACCTTATGTGTAACTTTGAAAAATGTGGACAATAATTTAGAGGAGTTCACTAAATTGAGGGTCAGTAACGTTGGAACATCTTCCTGTGCCAAAGTACAGACTCAGCATGCCCCTAATTCCACGGTGGGAGGAGATGCAGGGATGCACCAACTCCTCCCTTCTCTCTCAGACCTCATGCAAAAGCCATATGTGGGTGGGTTTCCATGCATGCACAGTGACCCATGGAGTTCCAAAGCTGGACTTTCCTGACATGCATTATGGAATGCCATACTAGGATGTTGGTTTGCTGAACTGGTATTCAAAAAGTTTATGGCATTAATATGCAGTTTTTAAATCTGCAGTTTAAGACTGAGGAGTCTATGAGAAAAAGAACAGAGCAAAACCAGGTTAGATATGTATAAAATCATGTGCATACCGACAAAGTAAACAGAGTAAGAATTAGGATTCATATAAATGTAGAAGAATTGGCTTCAAAAAAGAAAAAAAAAAAGTGGTTCTATACAGAACAAGCACTTAAAACTCTGGAACTCCATCAGTCAGGACATTTCAGATGCCCTGAAATTCGGTGACCCTCATAGGACACTGGATATTATTTTGAAGATAAATGCATCAGAAGTGAATAAATACAGTGAAATCACACTGGGCTCAGGAACTTGAATTAACTAGAAGTTGTCTGAAGCTGAGACAATAATATGCAGAAATAATGTTACACACTTGCCCTATTCTTATGGACCTTTGGATTTGCTTTTGGCCACGGCCAAGAACAGATCACCTGTTGGATAGGATCTTTGGTCTAGACTACAGTGGGTATTTTTGTATCCAGTTTATGGCCACAGGAGCAAAAGGTATTAAAAGCTCATTAAACATCAGCTGCATTACGGGACACCTTAAAATTAAATTATAATTCCAGTTTCAGATACTCTTTCTTCGGTTTCTTTCCCTTCAACTCTAGCTATTCCTTCAAATAGTCCAGTTTCTGCCCCCTGTTTGTAGTGTTTATCCAACTGGTTCAATGGCCACCTTATAAACTAGCTAATTAAATATACAGATTAAAAAGAGGCACGTGGAGGAAAATTGACCCAGTTTACAAGAGGACACTCATTAGTTTAAACCACCTTCCCCATAAGCATGATGACTCCCTGCTGATAGGTTAACCTCCCCTGGATCATAAGAGCAATGCCTTATCCAGAACTTGGGCAGGCTAAGAGAGCACTCATGGGCATTTATTAGCCCATAGCTCATGAGAAGCCCCTTGCAAACTGCTGAACCTCAGTACCTTTTACTCACAGTAGGAGTGGTAGGATTGTGCAGGCATGATAGTGTAAGCCTGTGAGACAGAGCTTTGATTTAATATGACCTGTTTTGGGGAAAGGAGAGGAAGAGCTCAGTTGGTCAGAGCGTGGTGCTGATAGTGCCAGGGCCGTGGGTCTGATCCCATAAGGGCCATTCACTCCAGAGCTGGACCCAGTGATCCCCCTGGGCCCCTTCCAACTCAGAATATTCTGTGATTCTGTACTTGGATGGTACCAAGCCTGCCACTCTACCCTTCAGTTATTGAGACTGCTTCACATGAGACATTGCCATTGACAAGTTTAGTGATACTATATATGTATGCACATATATCTAAAGTACTGTGTTTGTTGTTAAAATAATTAACTTTATACATTCTGGTAATACTTAGGAAGTAATTAGAAATCCAGAAAAAAGTGTACCAGTTAGACATAGACATACTGAAGGTACATAAAGATGCTGGGTTTGAAAATGTATTTTTTCCTGAAGAAGTAAAAATCAAGCAAGAGTTTATTAGTTGATTGGTTAATTTTTTCAGTGCCTTCAAGGGGGTTAAGTCTTGATAAATGATTTTGCAGTGGAATATTGAATGCAGTCTGACTGCAAGTACACATTCCACCTAATGACAGTCTATCTTTGGACTGAGCTCATGGACCAGGTAATTTGCAATTATATTTCTATTTGATCTTTTAATGCAAGTTCAAAAGAAATCAAGCTTAAATTTCTACCAGTTACTAAGTTTAAGAATAAAAAGAAGACTTCTTTTAAATGCATAAATTAAGGAAAATTAAAAACACTTTCACAATGACAGTGTTCTGGAGAATGATTCAGGTCTTATTGAGGACTCGAGCACAGCCCACACTACATAAATTTTAAAACTAAGCAATAAATGGTTTAAATGTACAAAGTGTACAAATGTACAAACCAGTCCAGTACAGCCTTCAGCAGACATCAGCGGGTGCCTGTTAAGTAAAATCAGTGTTCTCTGCTGTCTGTGCTCTGGGAACTTGACTTGTGATTATTAGATTTCCTGGCAGACTTTGAATCAATTCCAATTACATTCCTGAGACTAACAGTTGGACAAACTTGCCTCTAAATCTCTCATACCAAGATCTTTAACCACCTACCCTGAAAGGTATGGAGGTTTGGAAGCAAGTGCAAGACAACAAGCAATGGTTTTCTGTTCTGCCTGTGAAATTATGAAGAAATGCAGTAAACTGTGCCTTTGAAAAGACTTTCCAGTATTGTCCCATTTGCAGGGGAGATGGCACTGAGGTTGTCATCATTTTAAATGTAATTTTAAAACTTTATAACTGGCTCCACTAATCAATTGCAGACTATTTGAGAATTTGAAAAACATCTGCTCTACCAAATTCTATTATTTGTGGTTGATGTTTTTCATGACTCCCACCAGTAACATTTTAAGCATTGTAAGTATTTCATATCTGGACAGAAACCAGTCAGAGTCCTATAGGCACTTCATAAAGTAAAGCAAGAGAAACTGGAGACAGTCAGATGCACCCCTTTTCATCCTCTTAACAAAGGCAAAGATATTTCTCCTGAAACTACACTGAGACCAAGTAAAGGAGTAAGACAAAGTTAGGGAGGAGTAGGAACCACACAGATACTTCTGAGAGGATATCCTGTTAACTCCAGAATAATTTCCCATGAGAATTAAAGCTAACAGCACTACCTATCTCCCCAGGCTCGATGCTGTGGAAGCCCATAGGATCCTGGTATCTGAATCAGACAGAGCACATGTGGAAAAGCAAATTCTGTAATATCTACCACCACATTTCTAAAGAGGTGATCTAGTTGAAGAGTCCTGTGCTTAGAGCCAGTTTTACTAATTAAATCTCTGAACATTAATGCACATTATGGATACCACACAATCAACCACTGCTGAGACAAAGTCTCTGTATTCTCATGGAAGTCTGAGGGCAATATATTTGTGTATACTTCACTATAATTAACAGTCCGGTCACGTTGTTGATAGAACCATCTAGGCCACAGTGATATCTTGAAGTACAAGTATTTTACTGCTTGAATATCAGTAATTAGAATATGGGCAGCTGCTCAAACACTAATCTGCCTGGTGCAACAGCTAGTACCAAACTAAATAATGCTTTAGCATTAAGCAAGTACTGTGGAATTCTTTACAGTAAGAGCTGGAAATTCCAACTGCCACTGAAGGATTTCTTTACCTTCAATGCCTCTACTTCCATGAGAAAGGACCATTTCATATGTGTTATCATTTGGAAAGCTTTCATTTTAAAACCTGCCATATGAAATACCTTATTACAAACAGCACACACGGACACTTCATTTATGTCCCTGAACTAAGTGGAAGTTAATTTTGTTTTCCTAAGAGCTGGGTTTAAAAGCATTTGTGCTAGCTCTCTATTTGCTTTGCCTTGCCTTGCATTTTATTCTTCTCTGTAATTTAATTCATTATTCTTGTTCAGTTGATTTATCAGACAATGGAGGATTCTCTGCCTCTCCCTGCCTTAAGTGTTCTTTTTTTCTTCTGCTTTAGCATTTACAGGAACACAAAGAAAGACGCCTGAAGCCAAGTCTTAATGTATTTTAAATATTTGTCTTTTTAAGCAAAACCAAGAGGCAGATATATTGATTTTAAATATCTAGAAGTGCTTAAAATGTTTAATTTAAACAGAGGGAAGTAAATGCACATAGACTTAATTCAAAGAAAAGGAAACTAAAGCTTTACCTGTGCAAAGCTTTACCGGTGTATTATACTCAAATAACAGGCACTAAGAAAATGGTAGTGAAGGCAGACTAATGATTTAGAAAATATTGTTGTGACAAGTGCTTTGGAAAGAAATTACATTCTGATATTTCAGTGTATTATAATTTTTGCAGCAAGTAATGAGAATTGATGCAGAGAGTTCATAAAAGGGTGGGATTTTTTTCCTTTTGTCTGTGGGCAAAACTTTATTTTCATACACAGATTTGCAGCAACTTGGAGGCTTTTCAACAAAGTCCAAAATTCAGCTCTCTAGTTGCCCAACCAGCGAAAAATAGAGAAAGCTTAAGCATCTTTTTTTATTTTCACACTTTCAGTCTCGATTACTGCACAAGATACTGAGGTTCTTAATCATCTTAAGTATCTAATCCCTTTAAATAGGGGGTTCAGAGTGCATCTATTCTTGGTAATGGATGGTACTCTGTGACCTCAGCACCAAGGAGTTAAAAGTGATTGGTTTAATTTGATTCCACTACTTGACAATTTCTAATTTCACACATCAAGATGGCCAAAAAATCTGGCCATGAACACTTTCTACTTTTCATTTACAAAAGGGGGATTCAAGCTGTTTAAGGAATGTGCTGTTTCTCTAATCCCAGGCCTAAATGAAAGGCAGCAAGGGAAAGACATTTTTTTCCTTCAGAAAGAAGCTATTGTATTCATATGCAACATGCTCTTGGATGACTCTATCAAGCAACATCATGTGCATTTGCTAAGTACCTTGTACTGCTTGAAGTGTGGAGGTATTTTTCTAGCATACATCCTGAAGTGATTATTGTCACCATACCAAAGTATGCAAACTGAAAGATTATTTCAGAAAGAGCTTTATTTTAATGTAAAGTCCAGATTCTACATTCCATTCATGCCTTATGCTTACTAAACTTAATGGGACTTAAGAAATGACACTTGAAAAACAGGCCCAGGTAAGTCTTTCCTGCTTACCAAATTGTGGCACATTATAATGCTTATACATGGAAATCCATTCCCTAACTCAGACTTTTATTCATCACTGTATCCAGTTTCTGAGCACTGATATGCAGTCACTCCTTTGCTGTATTACACAATCAGTTTGGTAATAGTTTGCAACACCCCTCTGGTGCAGTTGTTGCACAGGACAGAGATCTGATGAATTTGACTCGGGATGATATAAAATGAAGACCCTCAGCCCTGATGGCATCACTGTGTTCTTCCACTGCCTTCCTAGAGGCACAGCTGCACTGAGGAATACATCTTCAGCCATGGAAGAACTATCTTTGAATAGCCAAGAGACATCACCCTAACCTTCTGTAAATCCTAAGGCACATTGCAATAAACTTAGATGGCTGCAGGCTGGTATTGGTGGAAGATAAATCTCCTGTCATTGAAAAAAACAGTGACAAAATCTATTACAGGCCCTTACAGATAGAACTGAAAAACCTGATTTAACTTCACAGTTAGTTCAACTTTTAGCAGATGGTTGGACCAGCTGACCTCCAGAAGTCCATTCCAAGCCCATTTAAATTCTTCTATGATTCTGACCTATTTTTAGCTCTTTAGCCTGAGTAAAATGATTCAAATTCAAAAGCAAAATAGTTTCTCAGCTAAAATGGGACCAATGAAAATAAAGAAACAATCTAAAACAACCTTAGGAGCATGTTTGTGTTTCTTTATATGATGTAAGCAACCCACACAGGACTTTCCTTCTGTTTCTGTAATCCGTGGTATGCTGGGAAGCTACAGTGTTGGGAGACAGTAAAAAACTCTTCTAGAGAAACATCTTAGTTTAGGAGAAAATTTAAAAAAAAAAATCTTTGGTCTGCATACAGTACAATTCAGTACAATCACTGAATTAGGAATACAGTAAAAAATACTGAACAGTTATTAATATAGAAAATTAATAACTCTGTTCTTACGAAAAGAAATACTTCTGTTATAGCAGCTATTAAAGCTTTTATTACAGCTAAAAGAAACTATTTCAACATAACAAGGGCAGCTGTAGGGTTGAACAAAGTTCAGTAAATTTCAGCAAAGGCAAATGCAAGGTCCTATGCCTTGGGAGGAACAACCCCCTGCAACAGCAGAGGCTGGGGACTGATCTGCTGTAAAGCAGTTCAGTGGAGAAGGACCTGGGGGTGCTGGTGGACAACAATCTGTCCATGAGCCAGCAGTGTGTCCTGGTGGCCTTGCAGGCCAGTGGTATCCTGGGGACATTAGGAAGAGCATTGCCAGCAGGTCAAGGGAGGTGATCCTGTCCCTCTGCTCAGCCCTGGTGAGGCACATCTGGAGTATTCTGTCCAGTTCTGGGCTCCTCAGGACAGGAGGGACATGGAGCCCCTGGAGTGGGTCCAGTGGAGGGCAACACAAATGACTGAGGGATGGAGCATCTTATGAGGAAAGGCTGAGGGAGCTGGGCCTGTTCAGTCTACAGAGACTGAGAAGAGATCTTATCAATGCTTACAAATATATTAAGGAGGGGTATCAAGAAGATGGGTCTACAGTCTTTTCAGTTGTGCCCAGTGACAGGACAAGGGACAATGGGCAGAAACTGAAACAGAGGAACATCCATCTAAATGAGGAAAAAATCCTTTACTTTAAGGGTGACAGAATACTGGAACAGGATGCCCAGAAGGGTTGTGGAGTCTTCTTCTCTCGAGATATTTGAAACATGCCTGGACAAGATCCTGTGCAATCTACTCCAAGTGAATCTGCTTTAGCAGGGAGGTTGGACTAGATCATCTCCAGAGGTCCTTTCCAAACCCCACCATTCTGTGATTCTGTGATAACATACTGGTTTAAATCTTCATCTAAAAAAAAAGCCCATCCAAATCTAAAGAACATTTTTATTTCATCATCTCTGCAACCATCTCTTGTTCACGTCATGAAGTCTAACATGGAAAGTCCAAAATTACTTGAAAACCAAATGAGAAAAAGCAAAGACTACTATGACCAACTGAAATTTGATCAATTTACAAATGTCTAACATGTTTAAGTTTGAGACATTTATTTCTTGAATTTTTTTTTTATCATGTTAACTCTTACTCTTATCAGCCTACTTATTTCACATGGTTTCATCCTAGCCTCTTAATTTTTCTGTTTTAAAGTTATACATTCTCATTTAAGACTATAGAATGGCTGTGTTTCTCCAACAAAAAAAGTGTTGACTTTTAATAGCAAACTACACAAAAATGAGAACATTAGTGCAATCAGCAGGGACTTCTGTGTTCCCTCACCACATAGGAGACAAAACAGGGCAATGTTTTGTCAGGACTGATTCGAAGTCTGATTGTCTACCTGCAATAAAAATAGATGCCATGCCACTGAGCAAGCTCAGGTAAGGTCTCTCTCAGTATTTTGTATTATATTTGCTGCACTCTACTACCTCCCACCACTCCCTCAACACGACCCAAGACAGTGCAGTTCATAAAGGTGAGGATGTTTGGGTACAGTTCCCAGCACAGCTGTCCCAGTAACTGCTGTTTTTCATGAAGACAGGACACAGCCAATGTGATTTTCCTGCTGTGTTCCTTGCACAGTCACACAGACCTGCTCTGCACTAAATTGTCACTAGCAAATTTACAGTACACCATCTATGCACTACATAATCTCCAAACTCTTGCAGGGCTTTTAGAAGCTGCTGGCTTCTCAGGAGCAGGTAATTGGCTATATTTTAGTTCCACACAAGGCAATGGTGCCTGCTGAGTTACTGTATTTCCTGTCACTCAGAGCACTGATATTTTCTTTTTTTTAAAAAAACCAAAAAGTAAATGTGATGAACTGCCATATTCTGCCCCTCTTCACACACCTTTGCTATCACTGCTTGTTCTGCAAGAAAAATGAAAGCATCTTCCACTACATGGCTGGGCCATGTACCTAAACACCCCAGAGCCCCTCACAGAACCTGTCACCAGACCAAAATGGGTTTCTGGGTGTCCCCTTATGTAAGTGGATGCACACAGCTCCACACAAGGTGAGTCAGCTGTACAGTCAGCAACTCAGCACCTCAGCCAGGACACCCCTGGAACAAGGTGACAGCATGTAAATCCATGGCAGTTTTGACAGGTCTATGACATATCTGTCCTTGACATTCTCCAATTCTGGAAATTACAACGCTTTGAAATCCAAACCTTTTTTCCAAACTATGAGTCGCTGTAAGGATGATGACTACCTGATTTCTTTTTATAGACATTTACAGCCTTTAAGACAAATTTTACCTCCAGGTATGTAGCAGATGGTGAGATTCAGCTCCAGATTTAGATGGAAACATTTAGGTTTCTATGGTGCAATGCTTCTAAGCTCAAAAGCTATGTTATACTACCATTATAAATAGTGGACACCTAGTTCAAGATATCAACATTGGAATAAGAATATTGCTGTTCTGCTCAGGATTTTCCCTCCATTAACTATAACTAACTTTGGACAACTATTCACAAGGTGAATTTCAGTGGGGGTGCTGGCATTTTGGTCACAGGACACATGATCTTTCTTCTGGCAGCAGGCTGGCAGGAAAACAGCTGCAGCTGGATTGATTGTTCCACTGGGCTGAGTCTTGCCTGCAGACTGTGAGTTGCACAACCCTGTCTGACGCCTGTGGGAGACATCATTGTCTCCTCATCTTTGAATCCTGTCCTTCATTTTTTCAACAAAGACTGCCAAGAATAGAACCTCAGCTCACAGAGAAACGCTAGGCATCTCTAAGCTTTCTACAAATGAGCTGTCTAGGCTCCCCTCTGTTCTCTGTAAAGAAGAGAGGCATCTCCAGAGAGCGATTCTGCTGCTGTGGGGGATGAATTGCTTCACAAGTTACCTGCTTTTCTTTTCTAACAATAAAAGGAGCTTGGACAATGAGTTGACATCTCACTTGCAGAGGCTAAAGTTTAAGGTGATCAGTCCCAACCAAGCTCAGAATATATAAATCTCATTTTGGATAACGAAAACCACATTTTTTAGTAAACTGAGTATTCCCGATTAAAATTGCCTCAGCTTTTATTTGAACTTTAAATTGTTCCAGCTTTCCATGAAGCAACCCAGAATGAAATATAATGTGGAAAGAAGGAAAAAATCCCCAAAAAACTAGCATAGCCAAGACAGGGACAAATATTCAAAATGTGTATGTAGTCAGCTGAACCAAAGCTTGTAGGTTTTAGGGAGGAATAAGGATGGATTTGAAAGTAATTGGCATAGCAGGGCCTGGAAGGTAACCATTCAAAAAGACAGGCAAAGGATAAGCAAAGGATAACCTCTCACAATCCACAATATCCAGTGTGACATATTCCTATGTTATAAAGCATAATTGAACATTTATATAGCCTGTCCTCATTCAGGGTGTTGCCAACACGCATCTAAACCCAAAAGCACTTAAATATTTCTGAAATTCTTTGCAAAATTCAAGAAGAAAACATGACTATCCACTTTACTGCCCTTTATTTCAAGTACAAAAAAATGAATTGATTTAATTTAGTGGTACTGATACACATGTAGATTGCTCAGGGTTAGAAAACAAACAGTGTGAGCACTTTTTGAAAAAATAGCATATGAACCTGTTCTGGCTAAGCTGGAGCAACTTATATGCTCTTAGAGGACAAGAAAGGAAAATCCCTTTATTGATTTCTGAATATGAATAGACATTTTAAATTTATGTCATTTTCCTTTTGATTGGAGGACTAAACCATAAGATTGTTGTTAAGATTTTTCTGAAAACCAGAAGGATGCAGCCCAGAAGAAAACTAACTTCAAGATGTTTTCTGATTGTGACCAACAATCCATTCAGTTCTAAACCAAGGTGACTTGATAAGTTTGGCATAAAGCTAAACATTAATATGTTCCTCAGAGCTTTTGTGGGTGGCACCAAATTCTGCTATTTAAAACTTTACACAGGTAATTGCTACCAAAATAAAAATTATTTCAGCTCTGTGAAGATTCAGTGTCCCACCATGACTGAGTATAATTTTTGGAGAGCTGATTCACGTTATTTCCTTCTGTAAGACATATACACAGACATAACACAAAGAGGAGAGGCAAGGTTACCCTCTAATGTGAAAATGAAGGGATGGAAGGATGGGTGCAGGATTCAACTATTAATTACTTATAATATTGTATTAATGTTCTACAACTCTGAAATGGGTGATAGGAGTTCTCCTTAGAAAAAGAGTAAAGCAAAATTTGACAAACCTGTCTTCTTCCAGTAGACTTTGACCTGAAGTTGATTGTCCTGATAGAAAGGAGTTCCAATTTTGAGAAAACGAGTGGTTTTCCTTCTTTGAAAGTTTGGGTAAGGATCTACCAGTCCTTTCTGTGCCTTCCCAGCAGATGTCCGTTCCTCTGCAAGACACAGAACAAGCAAGACACTATTTAGTTAACCACGGTGCTGCATAATGAGTATGCTAAATTTGCTAAAATTCAGAAAATAATGGTATCTTTAATCCAAATGATCTTATTTCAGTTTCTTACCAGAATTAAATAAATATAAAGAATTAACTGTGCATAGTGGTTGAAAAATCACTCGTTTGAAATTCACTTAAAGAATTTAGAAAGTGGCTGAAATAGATAATTATGTTTTTACAGGGAAATGCTCTGTAAATTTTCTGAATAGTAATAAGGAAATGGACTGTATTTATATCCCCAAGAACAAGAAATGCTAACACAATGACTTTTTAAATAGGCACAGTATCTACCAATAGTTCTCTGTAATACTTCACAGTCTTTATGTTCATGCAGTGTTTGAATATGCACAAAATCCAAGGACAGCACTGAATGCAACCCACAGAGTGCCACATGTGGTTACTACATCAAAGTAAATACAGTCCTGTGGTATGCTATATAAGAACACTGTGGTAAGATTAAAGATCTGTCTTGCCCACTTTCCTGTTCCCAACAGTGAATGGTGAATGCTTAGGAAAACACTGCAAGAGGGGAATTTTTGTTCAGCAATTCCCTTGGTGCTATGTGCCTTGCTTCCAACAAGCAATGGTAATTGAATGTCCTTCATCAAGCGTTTTGTTCTACAACAATTAATCAACATTTAGCAGGGTTGACAGTACTTATAGGTATTTTCAGTTGAAAAGAAAGAAATGTTCATTCAAACTGCACTTTTCACTGCACACTTCCAAATGTATCCGATCCAATTAGGAGGATCAGATTATTAACAAAAAAAAAAGCTGTATTTATTTCAAAATTACACCTAAATTAAAACTAAAGAGTCCTTCAACAATTGTCCCAAGTAAGATATAAACTTGAATGTTTGCCTTATATGCAACTTCAATTGAAACTCGCTTTATGGCCAAATTTTACTTTCTCAGTCCTTTGCTGAATCTGGTATGATTTGTCCATTTTTTTTTTTTGTTTGAAATTTAACTACCAAAATTAAGGTGTTTCTTTCTCAAGGTAACCATAATGTTACTACTACCTAAATAGAAATCAAAAAGTTATAAAGAGAAGTACAAACTAAAATCTATTACATATACCTAAATTTAAATTAGTTTAATTTTATTAAACCTCTCTGCTTTGTTATTCTCTGTCTGTTCCACTTCCACAAAAACCAGGGCACCAATTTAGAATATTTCTATATAAAGATCAATTGAGAATCTTGCTACATTTCCCAGAAGTGAAGCACACAAATAGAGTGAGGCAACGTGTTTCTGAGTGTGGGGAAATGTAACACCAAAGGGCTGAGGTCAAAGCTCACAGAGGTCTGCAGGACAAAGTTACTCCAGTGGGTTATGTCCTATCTCAATTCTGACAATAGTGCCAGACACCTAAAAACCAGAGCTTAATTCCACACAGAGCAGAGCATCTGACAGTGGGACTTCAGCAAAATTGGCATGTTGCTTCTGGAATTACCTCCCAAAGGCCATGGAAGTCCCAAAATAAAGACAAACTATAAATGTCATGTCCTGGATAATATTTCAGGCAAATTTTTGTTTCTTTTTTATATTTCTCCATCTGCTTCTGACTATTCTCAAAAGTATGTCAAGCAGGACTGGCTCTGTACCTAACGAACCTGAGTGAGATAAAGAAGATGAATTTGCATCTCCTCCAGCAGTAGTTTTTACCTGCTTTTCTATGTAAGCTATGATGTAGCCATTAAAAAAAAAAAAAAAGTCTGAAAAGGCCTAAATATGCCTCTCAGCAGACTGCTCTGTCACTTCAAATGTGTGATATGAGTGGTTTAGGTTCAAAGAATCTTAAATCCTTTGCCTCATGGTTTTAAGAGAAGGGATGCTCAGATTTGTCTATAAATTTACTACTGACATACTCTAAAACAAATATGTCTTTTAGTTGGTACAGGAACTGACTTGCTGTTAAAAAGAAAATAGTGCTCATTAAATAAATGGATGTTCAAAATAATTTGAACAGTCAAAATACTTGAAGTACATGAGATTACAAAAATATTCTTCTCAGTATAGTTTTACTCTAGTTTAAAAACAATACAACAACTAATGAACCTTTTAGTACAAAAAGGTCACCCCAGTAAAGCAAAATAAAGCACAAGGCATTAGAAAGTCTGTACTAATTAGACATAGGTAGATAGACTTTCACAAAAACTATTGATGGTCTGTTTTCTGAAGCAAAACAACCAAGGAGAGGGCAGGGTATCCAAGCAAAACTGTGGAAGGAATTTAAATCTAGCTGTGAACAATGACAGGAAAGAGATGCCACTGGAGTGGACAGAAAAGGGTGAAACAGCCAAGTCACATGTGAGGTATAGCACAAATGAACTCCATTTGGTAAGGGATTTAGAAGTAATAACTGACACGTGACCTGCATCAGATTCTGAAAAACTCAATGCTTTTCAGAACATCTCAACTACTCAGCTTCAATTTAGAGGGCTTTTCTTATACGGAAAATCTTTATTTACTATCATGTTTAAAGATTATGATGGTCTGACCTAATGTCAGGAGTACCAATAAAGCATGACAAAGGTCAGTTGATTAATAATCCCTGCTCCCAAGACTGAAACATTTATAAAGCTATATTAATAATAAAATGAGAGAAAGGATTTCAAAAGCTTGCCCATTTTCTCTTTTGCTAGTTGTATATAATATCATGTAGAATTTTCTCTCACTTAGCAGGTCACAGACCAACCTTAGACAGGTAAAATCCCAGTACTAGGATTCTCTGATGTAACCTAAACTCAGCTACATGTTCTTCCTTAAAGCTCTGATGTCATGTGGTGACATGACAGTCAAGATGACTAGCATGAAAACTAAATACCTTAAATCTTAGCACTTAGAGCCAGAAGTTCACAGAAACTTTACAAAAAGGAGCAGGAAATTGGGCAGGGAGAGGGTGTGGAAAAGAATTTTTGCTTGTTTATGTAGTGAACTTTGTAGAAGGGGAGAAAAAGAAAAAGAATCCCACAAAAAGTTCTTAGGAAAAGAATCAGCAAAATGTGAAATCTCTCATGAACATAAATGCTACATTTTTAGTGGAGCTCAATGGCTCAGTGTATGGAATTAAACACCCAGTTCCCACTGTAATTTTTTCCTCGATTACATCTCCTTTGTATATATAGAAAAGGAAGGAGAACTCAATGTGGGAACTGTAAGAAGATGTTGATATCATGCACAGTCCTGCAAACTAGGTTACTTTTCTAGGCAATGACAAAAAGCACAGGTACAATCTAGGAGGGTCAATAAGGAAAAGGTAGAACCCTTATATTCACCCACACTGGGCTTCACTGAGGATTTAACTCAAACTTGCCTAATATGCAGACTGTGGAGATTCAAGCTGATATTCTGGTATGGATTTGAAGCAAAGACCCAGTGTATGGAAGAGATGAAAACTTGACCTTCTGCTCTCTCTCAAGATGGTCCAAAAAAGTAGTAAAGATTAGTTTAAGATGAGAAAAAGAAGGATACTTGGGCTTATTTTTCAAATTATTATGTGATGCAAACACAGACAAGAAGGTCTGTTATAGCTAACAACTACATTACAATATTTTATGTATACCCAAACAGATTATGGCAACAAAAGCAGTTGATTAACGAGGTTGAAAGTAATTACAGTTCTGTTATGAAAATGCCTACAAGTTTAAACTCTGAGTGGACTTTAAAGAAAGAATGTAAATGAATAGAAAATGAAATAGAGTCAGGGCAGAATAATTAAAATCATGTTCTTTAACATCTTATTATCAGAACTCTGCTGTATTAGTTAATCAGAGACCCATCAGCAACTGGGGTAGGAACTCAGTATTGTACTGTAATTGTATATATAGCATTTAACCCAGACTAAGAATCCTGGTTTGTTGCCAGATTCAGATACAGTTTGCAATTGTATTGCATGTGAGGTTCTACAATAACCTAACATCTAAACATCTTGAGATTTTAATTTGAATGTGGGTCCTATGTGTGCAATATTTTGAGAATGCATGGTTGGCAAACATTGAATGTTTTAGATTCCCTAAAAGAAGAGTCAATGTTTTATATATCAATTCATAGTAGACACAATCTTTTGTGGTCTAAGAATCTGAATTCATGTGCCAGGATTATGAAAATTATGAAAAAATAGCCAGAATTTTGAAAAACATTGCAGGTTAATACTGTCCAGTTAACACACACAAAAATGGTTTTATTCCATCCATTTAGAAACACTGTATTTATACCTGTATTGCATCTAAAAAATATTAACACTATAGTTATGCAAAGGCTTCCATTTTCTTTGCAACTGTTTATTTTAGGTGAGTAGAGTGAAACTCAAAGAATTAGGCAAAAACTGTTACCAATTTTTATATAAGAAATTTGACATGAAAAGGTTACACAACTCGACCAAGAGATGATCATTGTGCTATGGAACAGCCCACTTTAAGAAAATTATTTTCTAAAATGTGAGAAATCATTATATAAAACATTCAAATTCCAGATAAAGGAGAGAGAAAGCATTCAGGTGTTTGAGTATGATTACTCACTATTATTCCTGATGTCCTGAGTCGTGCTAAAATGGAGAGAAACCTTAGCACTTTTTAGGCGTATCTGACCCCAACGTGTTACTGCCTGCAGCTCTACATTGTAGTTGCTGTTGGGTTGGAGCCCCTCCAGGACCACATAATTTTGGGCCTATAATAGAATAAATATACAAAGCAGTTATAATATTGCTGAAACACAGGCCTTTATTAAAAGCAGGCTTGTTATCTTAGGCACACGACTTTTCTGAAGTTAGAAAATTCGTATATAAATTTCAGAGCAAAATTTCCTTTCTGTAAAAGCCTTCTTTAATTGGACTCTGTTTTTCTGTGTCATTTAAAAAATATTAACCTACTCAATGTTTGCCCAATTTTGGCAGTTTCTTGGCAATTCCAAACCTATTGTTTAGAAAAACCTAAGAGGTTTTCTTCTATATAACAAGGTTTTTCTCTTATGCCAAAATCATTTTAGCAAAAGGAATTTAAGCACTTTGTTCCCTAAATTCTGTGTTAGTAAAGCAATTGAAAACTTTTTTCTAGAGACAGTCAGTCTGAAGATAGCTAAACTCCAACATTTAATACATTTGTCAACACATTATATTTGTTTCAACTCTTGTAAATAAAAATTTAAAAATCAAGCACCAACCAAATATACCCTCTCATTGAAAAGAACACTTTTCCTGTGTAGAATGAAAAATAGAATAGAAAAAAATACATTTTTCAACCTCATGGAAGTGTCTAAAATGGGGAAACAGCAGATTAGGTTTTTATTCTCCAGTTAAAAACCCATACATTAAGGCAAGGCACATCATATTGTAAAGAAGAGTCCAGCCCTCTCAGTAGTCGTATATTTTATTTTGTCTAGATTTAATCATTAAAATATCCTTCTAGTCCATATGCCAGGTGGAAGTTACTGCTCTATGTTTTCATTAGAATTCCTTGTGCCTTTTAAGTCTGACAGTCATTATAGAGTAAAAAAGGCAACTACATACCAAGGTAACCATCCCATATTTAACACTTAGGATGTTATAAAAGGATTGTCAAAAAGCATTTAATATTAATGATCTCTACTTGTTTTGTGCTGGCATATTGACTGTAACTCTTGATTAGCAGTGTCAATATTGTAGTTGAACTAATTCAATGGAATGAGTTCAAATGAAATAAATATGAAATTATTTGGGTTGGGCTACATGGAAAGGTAAAAACTAATCTTCAGCAATCTTGAACAATTAAGATTTTTCCACCTTTCATTTCTTTTGTTTTTTGAATGTTCCTGCATTTTTAGCCTAAGAGTTGCTACAATATTCAAATGACCATTGATCAGCAATAGCACCTGGAGTGTCCTGACTCTCACTGGCATTGCTGCGCAGTTTCATGGCATGCTGCAGAAGAAAAAGTGAAAGTCAGGAGTAACATGATAGATATTGTAAGAGCCTGCCTTTTCTATAAAATAGACCTTGTATGTCCCAATATTCAAGGTTAGAACTTGGTCTCAATTACTGTAATGTTCTATAAAGGATCTGTTTTAATATTATTTGTATGTAGGGAGTACCCTATCCAAAGGTATTAAAGACTCAGCTCAATTTTAAATTTTCTGGGGTTCTCAATTTTCTGGGGTTTCTGCTTTAAGAACCACCTTGTGGAGAGAAAATTCCCTGGTGTCTTTAGGCTGAAACTTCTTTGCTGAAGATCTTTACCCAATGTCAGGTTTCTTGAGGAACACAAATTTTTCTATGTAGCACAGTCCAAATCTATTCCTATCTTGCCACAATTACTTTTTTGAAGGACAATAAAATAATTTTCCTTTCTGTGCAAATTGACTTGTATGATTTCATCACACAGCCTTCATTGCCTTTATTTCTGTCAAGGTTTGGTGACTGAGGGACAGAAAGGGAATTGTGACCCTCTGACTGTCATTCATCAGTGCAATGGGCAGCCAAAGCCAAAACAACATGTTAACACAGACATGGGACAAAATTCTCACTATCAAAAGCACTGAGCATCAAGTTATGTCTAACTGATTTCTGTTATTTCTGTCTAATTATTTCTATTAATTGCTTTAATATAATATGCAATATGCTTAAAGATATCATAACAAAAAGCTTTCCAGGAAAGCAATATTTAATACATTATTCAAGAAACTCAGGAACTTGCTGCTAAGGAAATATTGCCTTTGGTAACCTTGGTACAGCAGTTTAGTTAAAGAGTTTTGGGTATGTTTTCCCCTTTGACCTACACTGACTATTTAACAATTACTCTCTGTGATACTGTCACAAGTTTTACTTGAGTATTCAAAGAACAACGTGACAAATGATGTCAGGCTTTTTAAATAAAAGAAATGCTTTAAGAAGCACTAATTGAATAAGCCTAAATTTAGAGGACTAACAGCATTTAACTTTTCACTCATCTTTCCTGAAAAATCTTATAGTATTTACCTGTATTCTAAGGCAGAAGTTTACTTCTCTCCCTGAGTTCAGGGTAAGAAAAGGATTGAGAAGTCAGAATTGTCTATGGTATTAATATATTTGTGATATTACATGTTCATGATATTAAAAATTAGGACCACTACTTTACCAGTGGCTGAAATCATTGCAACTTATCATACATTCCCTATACTCTGTTTTGTGTCATAAATAAACCATATTTCTGTCCCAATTTTTAAGATTTCTTTCTTACCCCATCAGTAATCTTCCTTCTCTTTTTTTTTGCTGGGATTACATATTTGCTGTATGTCCAGCTCCAGAAGACTTTGTAGTGGTGCACTGGGATGTCAGGCTCTTCTGGAAGATCCCAAGTAATCATTGCATTTACACTCCCATCATTGTTTGCACTGATATTGGCAATCCTGATATTAGATGGAGCTGGTGGAGCAGATGGGTCTAGAATTAAAAAAAAAAATATTCTGAGGTAAAAATCATCTTCAGTACATAAAGATTATCTCCACCTCATGTATTTATGAGGGATCCACAAGCTGGATTAAACACTCTAAAAGCATTGAGGGAAATTCAGGCAAAGATTTCCTGTAACTGATATGGCTTCTTGTAAATTCTAGAAAATCCAACTCTACTGAAATAAAAATTATGGGTTAGCATCTTGTTTGTCATTGATCTGTGTTGTTGATAGTACATAAACATTATGAAGCTTTATCAGAATGTACCAGACTATCAGTTTTCCTTCTGTCACTCACTACTTTAAATACTTAGTGAGTGTAAAACACTCAGGTTCTACAAATGGCCTTGTAGAATCACCACAGAACTGTGTGGTTATAAAATTGAACATTTTTTCATTGCAAGATAATTCTCAGATGATGAAATTATGTTTTGACACATTGAATCTTTCTTCAAAATTCTAATATTGATATCTACCACTCTGGGACATAAACACTTCCTCAGAATAAATGTAATTAAAGCATAATGATATATTATGCTGTGGTAGAAATCTATAGGGGTTTTTTAGAGTGTCAAAAAGCAATTAGCTACCCTTGTGATTTATTTCACTATTCTGGTTCAATTCCTGGTCAATATCACCTGAGATAGGATTCCTTCAGGTGTCTTTGTGCTGACTCTAGAGCCAAGGGCATATGACAGCCAGAGTCTGAATATTCAGAAAAGATTCAGAAAATAATCTTTTCCAATATTGAATGTAAGGTCCTCCTTGTGGACTCACTATATATTATCCTGGCCCCAAGTAATGTGAATCAATGAAGATTTTGCAACACAGCTTCTGAAAGTCCAACTTGCTGTTTACCAACTCCTACTTTTTAATTCCACTTTTTAGTTTCTACCCCTTTTTAAATGTCTATGGTAGCCAAAAATTGATTACAAAACACAAGAAATCTGCAAAAACAAAATTTACATAGAAGTAAGCAGTGAGACTCAAAAAAAAATTAAAAGTATATGAGAAGAGTAAAGGAAATTCATAGTAATTAAGACACATTACAAATTTATAGCCATATGAGCCACCACTCATTTGCCAGAGGTGAGAGGAGGGGACATCAGACATTCATTTACTGTATGGTTCACCTGCACTAATTTATAATGGTAAATGAGCTGTTAAATAAACATTCCAGGCATACTTAATTCATCAGATAATCCCTATGATAAATGGCCTCACTGAAAAATTCCATCATCTAGTTTATAAAAAAAGACACATTCAAAATTAATAAAGACAACATTTCTCTTTTAAAGATCATCAGATGTGAAATAACAACTTATTCTTGTTATTGAACAGGACTCTTGCTGAAATAACAATGGGTGCTCCTGTTTCCTCACACATTCCATTTTAGTTAAATAGTAAAGGATGTCCCTGTTTCCTCACACATATAATTCAATCTAACTTTTGGTCATAAAAATTACAAAGCATACTTAAGAATTCTGGAAATTTAACATAGTTTCCAAATAGTAAGAATGCCTCACTTCTCACTTTTTTTTTTTTTTTAATCCACTAGCAAGTCAGTTGCTTTTATTTTTTCTGGCTTTGGAGAATCACTGCTTAAACTTATTTCCTCACCTGTGAAGTTGCCAACTACTCCATCTTAAAGTATGTAAAACTATTTATTCCAGAATTAAAGAAAATTTTAGCTAAATGGGTTGCACTATTCTTTCATACAATTCTTCATTTACTTCTATTATTTAATAAGTAGGTATAAAATGTAATTTAGGTACAATATAAACAGAATCATGATTCATAATCTAAGACCTTTTTTAAGCATTCATCTTCACTGATTTAAAATGTTAAGGACTTTTTTATGTTATCTGACATTATATTAGGGAAATAAAACATTTATAGCCTGAAGTGCAACATGATCATATTACTGTAGGTGAATTATTCAGGTTATCTCCCAGAAGTACTATGCATCATGTATTATGTATACAAACACATGGGATAAAATTAAAGTCTTTCAGAGAATGTATCTTCCCAAATGGTCAGATATAAGCAAACATAATTCAAACTATAAAACATGTTTGTCTTCATTCTGCCTCTACAAGAGACAGTCACTTAAAGAAAAGGATCTAAAAGTTAAATGAGATAGTTCTTCTGGACAAAGTGTATTAAAAATATTTTGAAGTTCTCTTCATCAATTTTTTGCAGGTCTGAAAGCAAATGACCAAATTTAGATTCTTTCTTTTCAAATGTTTGTATCTCCATTCCAGCAAAAGAAAGAAGTAAGAAAGAACTATGAGCATACTGAAACCAATAGATCATTTCTTCTCGATTTTATGGCACTCAGCACATCACCCTGTACAATTTATAATTGCACAGTTTATTGGAATCTTTACTTTATCAGCAGCATTTCTTCTGTGCTCACTGTGACACAGTCAAATCATCATACAAAACACCAATCCACATTTGATAGAAAATCCATTGGTGTTTCTACTTTGCTGTGTGAGCATACAAACATTGCACTGAGAATCACTGGGTCATTACAGTTAAGGATAGAAAGTCCTCTTAGAAGGAATATACACGTGAAATAATACAGCTGTAGCAGATATTTTCCTGAGTGCCCTCTTTCTTCAAAGAGCCTTCTGCAAGCCTCTCAAATGTCATCCACAAAAATGCCTTTGAACAAGAAGAGTGGTGGTGGTAGAAGACAGAAAGGAGAAGATCTGCAGCTAACACACATCAAAAGGTGAGACACTGAAAGTAACACATTTTCTATAAGAGCTTTATTAAAACTAGTAGACAGCTTAAGAAAATAATAAGATATAAAGATATAAAATATCAGAGATAAACAAAACTTATTACAGTTTTGCATTAATCAATGGGGAAAAAACATCCTGTCAGTTTGTATGGATCACTGAATATTTCATGGATTTGGTGCATATTTCCTGAAATATTGAGATACTCAGTGAGCATTTTATATCAGATTAGGATCCATCCCACATTAAGTATTTCAATACCACTATATAATTTATTCATCTGTTTTGATATATTTCTGTGACACTCATCACTATTACAAGTGACAGAATGATAATTTTGTAAGTTAAGAACCCAAGAATATTAATTGTTCCTTCATTTGAAAAGATTTAGTTTCATCAGCAAAGCAGACAAGTGAGAAGGAATAGCAGGGTAAGATAATGTGATCTCTGTTAACAGGAAGGAAATCCAAACACAAACCCCACACTCAAAGAAAACACCCAATAACCCCACACACCCCTTAGGCCTCTCAAAAAAACAAGAACACAGAAAAACAAAACAAAACAAAACAAAAAAAGTGGTATGTTTACAATCATGCTCCTCTCTAATGCATGCCAGCCAGTTACCAGATACCAGATTAGTTGGTTTTTTCTGCATTATTGAATGGAAAAGTCATGCTTCTACAAGGTGGTCTGTTATGCTTATGTCTGTGTAGATATTAAAAGCACTATACAACTTGTGCTAAAATCCTTTAAGGTCTAATAACTGGTACTGAATCATAAAGCTGACTACATCAGATGTTTGTTAACCTAACTATAAAGCTAAAGTGATGCTCTGCTGACTATAAAGCCTAACAGCCTGTTAGTCTTCATATACCTGGGATCCCTTTGACTGACTGCCCACATGTGTAATTCAGATACATGGACGTAAAATTGCTGGAATGGAAACTGCTGCCAGTTTTTCAAATGTAAAGTACTGAAACTTTATATACATGAATTTATCTGAGTGTTAAATCAAATTCTTTGGTTTGCAGAAAGAGCGATGCGAGAGTTGCAACTTTTCAGTTCATAGGACAGCACAAATAAAATACAAATCATTCTATACATCCTAGAATTTGCCACAGACAGCTGTCCTTAACTCCAAAAAAAGTCTGGTCTCAGCAGCCTGACAAGTAAATCACTTCTCACTGCTAGAAATGATAGCTTCATTAGGTCAAGGCTGAAGCTGCTGTTCCAGCACATGGGGTAAGTACTCCATTTGTCTGGATTGTGTTTGGCTTGAGTATACCCAAAGGACTTAAATTCCTGTCTTTCTGGCTACTCAGCCATCACAAGCAAAATTCTGTCTCCAGTCCCCAAAAGGGAGGATTTCTTGCTGCAAATAAAGAAAAGAAAGAAAAGAAAGAAAACCTTCACATCATCATCATCATTTCAAAATGCACATCTTCCCACACTCATATTTGTGAACATACTAATTGTTTATATTTTCCAAAAGTCTTTAAATCAATAGGATCTGGAAACACTTTTGCCATCTTAAAAAACAATATGGACAAGCTATGCACATGAATCACATCATACACTGCTGCAGTGCATCCACTTTGTCTTTCAATGTGGCAACTGTAGTGAAAACAGTAAATGACTTGGAATAGGTGTCAGAGAGGGGAATAATGACATTGGAACCAGAATTCTCATTCCAAGCTGTAAAAGTGAGAGCAAGTGTGACAATAATTTAAACCAGTTTTTATGGAGCTTTTTTTCCTGCCATAAAATAGATCTCCCATTGCTATCTTTCAAACATGAGACCTTCCAACTCTAAAAGTCTGCTGAAGCTGCTCTACAGACAAGTTTCCAACCATTAAACAGTTCCACGGCTCTGCCCGATGGAAATGGCACACATAAACCAGCTGTGCAACAGCATAAAAAAATCATTGGTCTCAAAGGAGCCACAGAAAGAATTTTATTGCCATGAGTGGGTGTCTGTTCTGGTTTTTCTAACACTCAGTAATGTATGCATGAAATCACATCCAGCATGGTACTTATGTGCTGTGAAAACAATGTTGTCTGCTTCCCTTTGCTTGACAATCTATCCAGTGTATGCTGGCAATTGACTTCATGGTGAAGATAAAAACCTTTAGCAGAGGTGGGAGGGTCAGCTGGTTTGGGCTCATTGTGGTGGTCTTCTTGTCTCTGGAAATGCCACAGTACCTACCTACAGACCAGTGAGATATCACATAAAAATCCTAACACTGAGTCCTAGAGTTAACTGAAGTCTCTGCTTCTGAGACTTCATTCTCATCACAGATTAGGAAAAGCCTAAGAACTCTGAACCAAATGCAACAAATTAAAAATTGTATTACTAGTGCCAAGCAGCTTCTGACCAGTTAGGTTAAGCTATCCAGTGCCTGCTTACTGGAAGAAAAACACAGGTAGCTTTCATCCAAGGAGACTAATTTATGGATTGTAAGAACAGTTCTCTCCTGCTTCCAGAAGAAAGGAAACAGCTTGGAGAGAGCCAATCTAAATATGAAGAGCAGAATATTTGCATCTTTATGGATCAAAAATGTTCTGTCAGGTATTCAGTTACCTTTATTTATTGCTGTTATTACAAATTGTTGCCACTCAATAGAAGATAAAAAGGAAAGCACACAAAAGTTAAAAACTCTGAAAAGAGAAGTGAAAATCTGTCAAAATAGCAGAAAATTTTGGTCAATTTTAGCTGAGAGTATCAATGTAAAAGTCCATGTGCACAGTCTCACTTATATGAAAGAATCCCCTTTCTAGGTGCAGCATTCACTTAATTTTCCAGCCACTCTGATTCAGGCAGACATAGTCCAACCTGTGTTTCTTGCAATTTTGGAATTGCATTTTGGCAAAACAGAGCTTCACTTTATTCCCTGTGAAGGGTCATGTCAGATGACCACATGTAAATACTTCCTTTCCTTTATAAAATACAAATAAACAGCATTAAAAAAAAGAGATCTGCCTAATCTTTGAATATTTAAAAATTCTTAGCCTTGTCACTTCATTCACTATTTACAAACTAATGCCATAGATGAACACATGAGGCAGTGTAGAACAGCTAATAAACCTTCACCTCAAGTGTTTACAGTATAAGAGCATCAAAAGCTGCAGTAGATCAGACCTCAGACAGAACTAGATGAAGAATGACAAGCTGAATGCTTGATGAAATACTCGTATTCCTAATTTTGTCTTTTTCATTTTAATTAAATTACTTTTGAAAATGAGGAGCTTTATTTAGTGATATAGAAGTTAATGGAAATTACCTCAGAAGACTTAACATCATTTTGAATAAAACAAAACCTTATTTTGCTGGGTCTACTTAGAGATTTTTTTTTTTTTTTTGCATTTTCAAAAACACAAAATAGTATAAAACAGTATTGTGGTAATCAGACAAAAATATCTCTGAGTAATTACAGTACATTTTTGAATATTCCTCTTAACAGCTTAAAATATTTAGTGACAGAGACTTTGTGGTGCCATACTTCTCCCTAGATTCAGATTAAATATCGTATTTGTCCTCCTTTAAAGAAAAAAACAAACCCAAATAATTTTCTATTCATTATTACTTATGAGCATTTGGTACAAGTTCAGTATCTTGTGTGTGAAACTGTCTTAGGAATTACTGTTATGTTTCCTGATCAAAGGATTTATTTTTGAAGAAACCTTCTGCTAAGTCTGACCAAGATAATAATCTTCTCTTGGTCTTGGCACAACAGGGTGAAGCGAAATACTGATGTGAATTTCTGTCCATGCTTCACACAAACATAGCACAGACAAGCAGCAAACTTCCAAAGGTGTTGTGCCAAAATCCACTTTTCTTTTCCAAACTGGAGGTTAAATGTGCCTGTAGGAGCTCAGCAGGGGCCAGTAGATGCTGGCACTCAAAAAACTAGGCACATCTGAGCAGCAGTTGCTTGCCTCTCTACCAGGCAGGGGCTGTCACTTCCCACTGAGCTCCAAAGTAGTAATTAAATGTTAGTGTGACACTGTAACTGCTACCACTCTGCCTACCTGGGCACAAGGAGGCTAAAAAATACCAATCAAAGCATCCCAGTCGGGTTCCCAGCAGTCAGCACCCAGCAGCATCTTCATGTGAGTCATGAGTGACTGCACATTTCATCTGGTGAACTCAACATCTTTACAGCAACCACTGACAGTTCCACAGCCCCTGGAATGGCCAAATGAGCTGCCAGCACAGGCTGATTTGGGCTATGAAGCTGATAGCTAACTGAACTCCCTGCTGCTTGTCTGTCAATTCACAATCCTCTGCCAAGGGCTGGAGTTCAGATTTGAAAATAGCTATTTTGAGAGTTACAGAAGCCTTTTGAAGATTGCTGCCTACATACTTTCTGCCATTATCAACATTTTGGGTTCTTAGGTAAGAGCATGCAGAGGTACTACTGACTCCCTGCCCTGCCACAAAGTCCTAGAAGTGTTCTCCACCTCCACTAGACAGCCTTGAGCAGTTCTCAAGGAGAGCAAGTGCTTCAGGGGGAGCTGCAGCGACCACAAAAGGACTCTGGTATTCATGTAATGATTTCAAAACCACAAGTTCCTGAAACACAAATTACTGCCAGCTGGGAGACTATGCTGAAGAAATACCCCTATGTGCTTTATCCTGCTCTTACACTGTTACCCAGAAACCCACCTCTGCCTGGGGTCAGATTCTGGGCTGAAGAGACCTTCTGGGCTGAAGGATGCCTTGCCACAGATATTCCTACATTTATTACCAAGGATGGCATTTTGAGTATGGCTAGCACACTCAGTAGGGGAACATTTTTCTGAATGTAATACAAATCCTTCCTGAAAATCTCATGTTCAAGCCAAAACCTCAGTGCTACCATGATATACCTTTCTGTAATTGCAGTAATAGTGGTTTCAAGCAGAATAGTTGGAAAATATTTACAAACTCAGTAAAACAAGTACCAATGATCCAATTTAAAAAAAAGTTGGTGCCAGATTCAGCAACAAATTGCTGTATTTGCTGAAGTGCTGTTCAAGAAGTAAAGAGAAAGGTACTGCTGCTGAAGAGTCCTTACAGTAAACTCAACACAGCTCGAAGGAACTGTATTATTTTATGTGACTGAAATGGTATGCTACTTAAGTATCATAAATTCTTAAAATAATACTTCTTGTATACATGAAAAGGTTTGTGGTCACAGAAGTAATGGGACAGCTATGCCAGCCAACCTTCCTACCACAAATATGGTTAGAGCACCAAAAAAATTGGTAAGGCTAACATACAGTTATTCAGTAAGTGATTAAACCTTCCATACCAGCAAAAGTACTTGCATGCCTCTGTAAATGCACCTCCACAAAGATTTTTTTCTAGGACTGACTATGGCCAAACAGCAAGCTAAAAGCCAGCACAGAAACCCAAAGAAGGCAACAGCCTGTACTGCAAGATAATTCTGTCTGCAGAAAGAGGAATAAATACATTCCTCAAAATATGCAAAGTTACATCAGTGTAAAGATGCTCTCCCTTGTAAAATAACAATTCTTTCTATTAGAAACTACTTCTATCAGTAGAGTGGAGGGTGCTGGACCTCATTCTTTGGCACTGAAATTGACTGGTGCGGTCTGGCTATGCCCACATTATCGGCTGCCTTTAAGAGAGGGTGACCACATCCAGATCATCCTTCTGTTGGGAATAGTTTCTGGCCTGTGCTAACCCCTCTACTATGCCTAGGAGTCATCTGGGAAATTTCTATTCATGTTGGTCAAAAGCACACCAGGAACTTCACAGGATGGGAGAACCATTTCTATCTCCTCCATCCCCCAAGTACCATTTACTGGCACAGAAGTAATTTTCAAAGTTATTTTATTACCCAAACAGTTGCAAAACCAGAACTATCAACAAAAATTCCTACAACACTTTGTGGATCATCAGGCATGCCTTTCTAATGAACAGAAATACTCTGCTTTGTATTTATGCCCTTTTTTATTCTTAAGCATTTACAATTAGTGCTAGCAAGGGGAAAGTTATATTAAGAGGGTCCAAAATTCCATCAAAACAATGCTGCTACCATTATTTAGATACAGGCAACAAAATATTCCAGTATTCCACTAAACATATGACAATACATATTTCTCATAACTAAAAAGAAAAAAAATATATAAACCTCTCAGATTAACATACTGAAACCCAAGTTCTTTCATATTTCTTGGTCAGGATTATGTAGTTTGATACCAATCAGGTGGAAAATGTTTCAAAGGAGTTTTATTTATGGAGGCCCTTACTGATAAAAGAATAATGACACTTCAACTTTTAATTCGTTTGCTTCAACTTCAACTTCAAACAAATCTCACACCACTTCTGAAGTCAGTGGCAAAACTCCTCAAAAGCCCATCTGTTAAAAACCCTCTGCCACAAAAGCAGGCAGATCAGGCTGTGCTGCAGGTGTGAGTGAGAGAAGGAGAGCAGCAGACAGGGCGAGGGAACACTCACCTCTGGAGGAACGGAAGTGCTTGCTGGGCGCTGTGAATCCCCTCGTCCCGTGCACGTTCACAGCGGCCACGCGGAACTGGTACCACCTGCTCGCTCGCGTGTCCGGCAGCCGAACGCGCTCCTCCGTGGTCTGGGGGGAAAGGCACACGTTGGTGGCTGTGGTGTGGTTTCTGTCACCTGATGTGCAGCACCAGGCAGTCTGGCTGAGGGCACAGCGGCACCGCAGGCTGTGTGCAGCCCCCTCACCTGACTCCAGCCTGCACTCTGCACTGCGAGGCATTCGCAGCTGGAACAAAATGATAGAACCATCCAATTTTACAGCGCACTGCAGGTCTCTTCTGGAAAAAGCAGCCTTTAGAAAACTGCTGAAGGGTTAAATTCACAAAATTAGTTTTGCAGTTATCACAACCTTCACCAGTTTAGGGTCTAACTGTTCGGGTGTTGATGTTTCAGGGAACTCGTTGCCCCAGGTCACAGGACTGATTTCTTCAATTCTCAGAGAATTAGGGGTCCAAAACAGCTTAATGAAATCCAGTGCTGTGAGAACCCACTTTTTCTAGTTCATAGGAAACACAAAACTCTCAGATAATGAATGTAATCCTTCTTCACATCTTTGGCACTTACGTCAAAAAGACACTTACAGCCTTAACTCTTCCCTGAAGACTTTTCTCAGGTCATAGGAGCTGACCTTTTCTCCAACAACACCTACTGAGATTGCCAGTGTCATGAGTTCAAATTCTGTGGGCAGAACCACTGAAATATGGCATAAGCATAGATAAACTCTGAACTTTTTCAGTAGGAAGTGCTTGACACATTCTTATTCTGAGCCCTGCTTTCCTCTAGTTTTTTACCCCATCAAACTTTTGAAGAGCTATCTTTTGCATTCTTTCTTCTTTTTTTCCTAAGGTATAAACACCAGAACTGAACACAGCCTCATGGTAACCACTGACTCACTTCCATGTAGGATTGTTGTAGAACTCATCAAAATTACATCCACTTGGAAATTTTACTTTTACAATTACCTCTCAATTACCCAGCTTTCAATCTACTTTAAGATGTCATGTGTACTACATTTTGATTTGATGCTTTAATCAAAGTAACACATGAACCTGAAACAGATGTCTTGTATATCTCTAAATATATTATACAATCATTGCTGATTACCATTACTGACCAAACATGCAAGCTCATTAAAACTGTAGTTACATAAATTTATTTTACAAGCTCTGTTTTATACAACTTCAACAAGCCACCTTTCCTGTATAGGATTCAATATTTGTAATGATACCAAGTTGTCCCCAAAAAAAGGCACAACAGAATTTCTGCTTTTTGCTCCCTTTGAAATCTGTGTAGGAAACTAGCAGCTGCTGACATAACTCAGATAGCCAGAAACTGAGATATTTGCTTCAGCTCTCCAGCAATGGCATTTTTAGAGCCCTGACAAATATAATGTGTAGGTACTATCCTGCACTTAGTCTCTTCATTTGGTGAAAAACCACATTTAGTGGAAAAGGTATCTCATTTATGCACGGATGTAAGAAAAAAGAGCCCTTCTAAACCATATTATTGACTGCTCTCAGACTGCTAAGTGTTGTAGACTCTGAGCCCATCACTTATTGCTGCTCCTTCTCCATTCAGACCACTGTATTTGTCTTCTCAACTTAAGCAGGGGTAACATTTCTGATACTGTCTGCCTCTTATCCTTTCCTTTCTTAACTTTTATGTTACCTGTACAGTGAATTATCCAACCAAGGTTTCCCCCAGAGAAGAAAGAGCCCACCTGAATCAACTTTTGCTATTATTTTCATTTTGTGGAGCACTCAAATGTCTTATTTTTTTCCAACAGCCAGGTCCACATATTCAAGAACTTAAAAACAAGACACAACCATGAAATTAATATGAACGATCAGTATTAACAGAAAAAACCCTAAGGATATATATGCTGCAACTGAAAACAGGGCTAGGACTAATATTTAAGCATAAAATCTAGTTACAGTCTTTGGGGCTTTTAAAAACACAATTGCTGAACGTTGCTATAAGGATAGCATAATCTGAATAGACTTGATCCCAAATTCCTCAGCTAAGGAATCTTGTTTGTCACTGGCATCAGCTCAGCTATTCTGTTGATTAAAATAAAGTAATTCAGTTGTGTCAGTTTCCCATGGCAACCATGAAATACTGTAAAATCAAATAAAGTGTCAATCCATAATGCCAAAATTATTTTAATTTATGGACATGCCTTGGGCCTATCACTTTTATCATTCATTTTTTTTGGCCAAGCTCCTGCTAAGCTCAATGGTGTGTAGGAGATCTACCTCAACTCCCATGGTATAAACAACTTTGGCACTTCTAAGTATCCTTTACATAGAATTGATAAATTTCAAGAACTAAGTACTAAGTAAGATATCTTACACTACCTTAATGCTATATCATTTTACTTTGTGTTTAATTGCTTTAGTTTAGTTAGTTCTCACTACTTAAATATGTTTGGAGCTGCATTCATAATATTCAGAGTTGAATCACTGAGTTTGTTTCCTCTGATGCAAAAGAACTCTGGCAGTGCTGCATCCACTACTCCATCAAAGGACAGCAGACCTGCCCCATTTCATGTGAATGCCATCCCACACAAAATTGGTACTCTCTAAGACTGCTTACCAAAGCAAGCCCCTCCCAGGAGATGGAGAAAGAAACCTTTAGTGTACAGAACTGGTGGCTAGCTCCAGCCGGTATTTCTCACTGTCATGGGCTGAGAACTTTCTTGAGATCCTCAGAACCAGAACTTGAGGTGTCTCAGAAGGTTTATTTTTGAAAAAGATTAGCTGTCCATGGAGTTGGACAATTTCAAGGTGAAGCACTAAGGTCTGTCACAATTGAGCTATCAGTAAATACTGTCCCTTATCTGTTTTAGTAATGATGGACTAGATTAATAAATGTACTTCATTACTGTCTGCCCATATGTACATAAATACATATGTGTGTTTATGTGTATACATGACAGCCATTCACACAACACAGATGTGTTCTGTCTGAAAATAACTGATCTGGCATATTTTAATTAACTTTATTATATGATAGCAATAGGATTAAATAACTGAATTTCCAATGTAAAAGTAATACTACTGTTTTTAGAGAGAATTAGTACCAAATGGAATGATAAGTTTATTCATCAGACATACTGTATTCCCATAGGATAATGCAGCAGCTCCTGCTCAGCTGACTAAATCTTCAGTTATAGTACTATAGGTAACTTCACATGACACTTAGGACACTCTACATCATAGGCAACTTGGCCACCTAGCATCTTACTTACCACAGTTTTTATATTAATCAGTGGAAATTAGTCAAATGGTTCATTATATCAAGTTTTCCCCAAAATAAGCAGTAAAAAAACTACATTAAAAAAAATTCCTTCCTAAAATAACTAAAATAGTTTTCAATGTGTTTGCTTGCCTTATATAATTGGGGAGCAAAATAGTGTACTAATAGATTAAGCCTTCTTCCTTAAAACCAAAACATAAAAATGACACAACAGACGTGGCACAGTACGATAAACAAACTTCTTCAAAATTGTTGTTTCAATACAAAGAAAAATTTGTGTGAAACATCAGAAATTACTTGCAAATTAGCTCTTCTAAGGGCAATAGAAAACAGCAAGTTTTTTTTAAATTTAAACACCTTTAAGTTATTGAAAATGATAACCCCATTTCTTCTTGGACAGACAACAAAAATAAAATATTAGATGAGGAACTCTGATGAAATATCATGAAATTTCTTATAAGAAGATACAAATAATAACTTGGCATAATTATGCTACATATAGGCAAAGAGAAATTCAGATCCTCTCCCATAGCCTTTTTGATCTCCAATTGCATTTTACAGCTTAAGTTGCAGAGTAATTCAAGAGCCAGAATCATCTGTCCTGGACTGAGATGCTGTGGGAGTTCTCAGCTAAATGGCTGAGCTCTTCTCAGCCTTTGCCTATAATTAAGGTCTCATACCTCAATGTTTTGAAATCATACAAGAAAAAAATCTCAGTTATACAGACAAGAAAAGCCTGGAGGCTGTGCACACAGTCACTTTAGTCAAACTGGATATCCATCCTTGTTGCTGATATTGCAAAATCAATTCTATTGCATTCAGCCAAAAAAATTTGATTGCCTGGTGGGATGTCTAAAACTACAAACACCATGGAGGTACCCTACTCCATAGAGACAGAAATTCTGATTACTAGCAGCCCTCAAGGGTGCCCAGCCTGCATGTCCCATAAGGCATCCACAGTTCACAAAGCCAGTCAGGCATCCTGAAGCGTGCTTTGAACTGACATCCCCAGTGGGGTCCATCACACCATCAAATTCATGTCTCTTGTGATGCAGAAGGGACAGTGAAGTTGTCAGAAAGATGTCACTCAGAGGAGGCTTCTCCTGCCACAGTGATTAGCTCAGCCCCTTCTGCCTGCATTCACCAGCCCCAGGAAAGGCAGCTGTCAGGGCTCTCATCGTCCTGCACAGGAACACGTCTCTGAAACACTCCTGTAGACCCACTGCAAGGCAGGGCCACATGTATGTCCAGCTACTGGGGAGCATCTGCAGTGCATGTTTGCAGAAATGTGCACGAGCTCTGTTGATAGGATGGCAAACAGCACAGCTCTGTGCTCCCTCTGCAGCCTGGATTCGCCAGCCACCACCAGAGCTGAGCTCCCACAGCCCAGCACACGGCACAGTAACAGAGGGGAGTCATTCAGATCTGGCACGATTTTGCTGCCCTTGCAGCAAAGGCAGGAGGCTGTTTCCTGCAATGCTGAATGCAGGTTCAAGATCTGCACCTCAGCTGAGAGATCATAAGTCACTGTGACTTGATCAGTTTTGGATGTGCTCCCTTGGGCTTGCACAAGCAAGGTCTCCTGCCAGGGTCTGCTGCAGGGGGCTTTTTCTGAGCAAGACTCCAACATAGTGACAGCTCCCTCTAGCACCACACTGAAGCCAAGAAATTCACTTCTGAGTGTTCAGTCTCACAAGCTTGATGCTATTGTAAGATAGCATTTTCCTACACAATCTGAACTGAGAATGAACACAAATTGTCACAGAATTTAAATCCCATCCCTTACTCTATTTTGTGGATGGTTCTACTTATTCTCTCTTTCCTTTTTTCCCCTGGCTATAATGACATTTTGCAGATCTTTTCAAAATCAGCATTTTACTTTTCTTGTCAGCAGGGATGAGAGTGAAGCAGTAAGATGAACGATTGGAACTCTGCCATCCAGGTGGACTGTCAGCATGGTAAAAAACAGATTGAAACTGGGAAGGAACTAAGTGAAAATTTATGCTCTGTTGGCTGCTTCTCATTAAGAAACATTTGCTCATGAATCTTACATTTTCAGTCTGGATTGCACTGAGTGATAAGAGCATGACATCATAGACTTTTCTGAATTGGGAGGGTCACACCTGAAAAAAAACAACTTTACAAAGAATAAAGGTTTTAGGTTTTTTTTTTTTTTTTACTCTGTGGTTTGTTTTTTTTTAAGATAAATAGACTTTTCATCAGCTGTATTTCTTAACTTTTGACAAGACCCAAGCCATGCCTTGGACACCATGCAATGAGTCCCACTAAACTCAAAAGGACTATGTCTCTCATGCACTTTCTTGAATGGATTTTGGTCTCTAATTCTACATTTCTCAAGAAGTTTGTGACTTTCTGACACTGGATCCATACTGCTTACAAAGAACTGACCTGTGCCACAGTTTGCCAGTTAGTAGCATCATCCTCACTTGGATGGATTCCTTGATTCCACCTCCTCTGAACAACATAGATCACAGGCTCAATGGAAATATTGAATTTTGAAGACCACTTCACCTCCAGGTCTCCAGACTGATGTTCTATGAATTTTAATTCTTTCCGGGGTTTCAGTGGAACACCTGTAGTAGGAACATATAGACAAAAGTATATGAGTAATTTACAAGATATGATTAAGCCATTTCTAGATGAAGCTGTATTAAAAAAAAAAAATAAAAAAAAGATTGTTTGTCTGAGAGAAGGCCAAAAGGGAGGAATGATAAGCAGGGAAGTTTTAGAAGTGTTCATAGCTAACCCATCTCTGCTGACATTAATATTTGGTTTTAAAAAATCTTCAAAATTATTTCTTTATTTCATTAAAAAACTGAAGCATGTGAAAGTTGTAAGCTAAAACTGACTCTACAGAAAACACTTGCTAAATACAACAGGGAGAGTGATCCCTTTGATCCCAAGAAGAATCAGCTATACCTGTTGTTCAGTTTTTCACCCAATTTATCTTTAAACACATCAAAACTAAATTTGAAAACAAAATTAACAAAATTTCCACAGCATCACAGAGTAGTCTGTTTCACTACTTCTCTATCCTTGCTACAAGAAAGATTTCTCACTGCCTTGTTTAGTCTCCTCAGCTGCATCCTAAACTCAATACTGGTCCAAGATGTTCATGGATCATGGGGAACAGATTCTTTCTTTTATCTGTGGAGAAGCTTCTTATGTACCACAAGACTGTTATCATATTTCTGAGTGTTTTCTTCTTCAGTCTAATAACCACAGTGCACTCCATTTCCGTGTAAAACTGGTGTTCCCAGACCTCTTTCCACTCTTGCAGTTGCCTCTGGAGACTCTCCAGTTGCGCAACAGCCCTTGTCCAGAGCCAAGCCTAAAACTGGATGCAGACTGTGTCTGAGCTCTTAGCAGGGCAGACCAGTGAAGTGTGATTATTTCATACATCTTACATCAGTCTGATGTACTTAAGAAAGCTGTTTGCTTCTCCATGGCTGCATGATCTTATTGACTCACATGCTGCAGCTGTACTGTGTGATGTGTCACTCTCCACTCTTCCCTAAAGAGCTAGGAAAGGTAATTCCAAGATGTCTTGGAACAGATATGTTATAGTTAATGTATATTAGATTTACATTATATCTAATTGTTCATGCTGAAACAATTTCTCTGAATTGTTGCATTTCAGAAAAAACTATATTTTTCTAAAATATTACTGTAATTTCTCATTACACAGTGACCCCAAAGGTTGTTTATACTGCCACTAATATCACCTTTTTGAAAACATCCACAGTAGCTTGAAGGAAAAAACAACTCTTCAAATTTGGCATCTTTTGATTAAATCAACAAATCAAGTGTTAGATATATTTCTCTAGACAGACGTTAGGAACACTTATATTTGAGTGTGCAGCGTTTTGTCACTCGAGGATATGTCACAAATAAGATTTCTATGTTGACATATAAACTTTCTTAGCAAGTTATCATATGCCCTTCAGTTATTTTGTTGTTTCAATGACTGTCCACATAAGGCCAGCTGACTGTACTGGTTAGATAAATTGTTCAGCCTGACACAGATGACTGAGTACCAAAATTTCCTCAGTCCTGGTCAAACAAACCACTTTTATATGTTAAGAGGTCTTCTTATATACCTGAGTATACAAGTAACTTGTACATGAAAATGATCTTGTAGGTCTTCAAGAAACCTAAAATCCATCTGAAAAATTACAGTATCTAAATTTAGTTATCACAGCAGTTTAGACCCTGGATATCCTTCAACAGCCTAAAGTCTTAGCCCAACAAAACGAACATGACTTCAGATTTCCACATTTGCAAATCCTGCTTTAGTTATGATACACAATAATCCTACAATCTGCATGTTAAGAAAACTTCCATCTGCTTTGCATTAGGAGCAGTTGGATTCACTTGATTGCAAGTATCTCAGCCTCTCCGGTGTTACGTAATCGCGTGCAGATGGAGCGCGGCAGCGCAAACAATGAGAGCACAGCACAAGTGCATTTTTAAATACTTCTGTAGAACCAGCACCATCAGTTTAATATCCAGATGTGAAGATCCAATTACCCTTCAATGTGCCTTTTATTATGTAAATGGTCAGCCCCTTTTTTCGTGCTGGAACAAATTAGCCCTCAGTCTACTGCGCTCCAAAGTCTGCATCAGTCCAAAGTCTGCAGTGCTTAACCAAAGAATTCAAATCACTGATCACTGTATGTGTGCATTAGCACTGAGTCTAGGAAAAATGTTTCTAAAGGTGTCTTTCTAATAGCACATGCATCTCTATGACATGAAAAGTAAGTGCACATTGGTCTGTCATGAAAACCTGTATCTTAAACTTTTGTTCCCCAAAATTTTTCCCCGGAGTACTTTGTAAAGGGGACATCCATGGCATCAATACGATTGTGAACACAGTTGTGCAAGGACTCAGAGATGGACACTTTTAAAACTGTACACTATGTTTATAATACAAAACTATTTTTCTTTAAGCATGAAAAGAGTCATTAAACTGTGGGTGACCATCTGACCCCAATTACCCTACTATAATCTTACCACAACATCAGGCCCTTTGAATGTCCTAATCTTCTCTTCACAATTTACCTTTTTTTACACAGATCTGCAGAGACACTTTCTGAAGTCCTTCACTAGTTGAGGCAGTGTAATGAAGGGGGATAAGACCAGTGACAGAAGAGCAGGAGAGAACATTTGATGTCCCTACTAAAGGGACATAAATATGTGAAGACTACATAACCAATTAGTAATACTCCCAATAGAGGCGAAAGAATACTTGTTACATTAATCCAAAACCACTTTTAATATATATCTTTGGTGGCAGTGAGCTTACATTAATTCTTTTTTTAGGATTGGACTTTAGCAGTCAGTACTAGAGGGCAAATTCAGTTTGGTAACCCAGCAAATCATATGGGCATTTTATGTGTACTGATGTAACTAATCTCCAGTGCTTGATCAACAGTAAAACTATAGAAACTTCAGTAGATGCTTAGATTCAATCTGAGTTCATTTTCAAGCTGTGAGTGCTGTCAAAATGATAAGAATAAGTACTGAACTTATTCACTAGATCTTAGTCATGCTTGCAGAGTTTGCTCTTCCTTAGTGACAGGAAGGTCATTTACCCCTGGAGGAAATGAATAGCAAGCCTGCTCCACTTCTATTTGTCTTTTGTTGCAGAAAGACAGGTTGAAGAGGCTAATTAGCTGAATTCATCAGCTGAGAAGGCAGTAGGGTATTGAGCTGCCCTTCCTCTGCAAGACATATATGCTCTTACAAGCCAGCACCTCCTGCAGATCGGTGATAAGATGTTAGGGAAGGTTAGTTCTGCTCCCTTTTAATCACACCAAACAGAGGAGACCTTCCAGTGTGTGGTTACAGAATGTATCATATCCTGTCATAGGCTGTGTCAGCTCCAGCAGCATTTAATCTTGTTTTATTTGTTTGGGTTTTTTACCTTTTCCAGTTATTACATTTACTGGAATGCTCTGTAGTTGTGGCATGGAGCTTGATTGTGTAAATCATTACATATCACAGTAACTTTCATTTTGAAAGGTGCTATGTACTAATTCCTTATAGTTTTAAAGGGGCTGTCCTAAAGTATCCTGCAAACAAGAGAGTTTCCCTTCTGTACACGTTCAAAAAGGTTTATTAATATTTTAGTTAAAACAATTAACTTAAAAATTAATTCACCACCTTCTTTACCTATTTTATCATAGTTCCATCCACAGATGGAAATAAGCAGGGATTCAGACCCAAGCCTGGAGCTTAGATCAGAGTTCTGCTGATTAGGCTCCCACAGAGAGCCCACACTATTTGATTAATAAGTGAGTAACTGAATAATATTTATTTTTTATCACTGACATAAGAAGAAATTATTTCTAACAAAAACACCAACTGTGTGGAAAAAGAATATGCTTTTCACAAATGCTTATTTTTCTGCACCAGGAGAGCATTTTTCAAATATTTCCATGTATAAAGCTTTTTTAAAATCCAGTAAATTAAAATCTGGAATTTGTCTAAGCAATAATTTCTTAGCTTATATGTTATTTTTGAAGGATGTCAAAGAAAATGTTTTTTCACAGAATTTTTGGAGTCAAATCAATTAATTTTTTTTTAATAGATTGCCTTAGATTTAAATAATGAACTATATATATATATGAACTCACATACATATATATATATATATATGGATATTATAATCTTTCACAATGTTGTTCTGTGTTGATTTGTTCTTTTACCAGATTATTTCACAGTTCCTACTTGGTAGTCCCTTCTGCTTTGCTTGTAGACACAAATGTTATTTCTGATTAATAGGATCTGAACTGTTTAACGTTAAATATTTTCCTGCTGCATTCTCTCTCATCTGCATCAAATTAAGTGAGCTTTCACCTAAGCTGACAAAGTTTGTTCTGCTTAAGACGACTCATAATAGCCTCACATTTACATTCCACAGATTTCCAGACATGGTCTTCACAAGGGGGGAAAAAAATCTGAATTTAAGCAACATTTCTCTCCGTCTTTCCACCCTTTCACTGTGCAGCCACATCTCTACAGGCAGCTCTTCCCATCCATTTGAACTCCCAGCAAATGGAAGTCCTGGTTTACAAGGAGACTTCACTATGGCCTGAACTCATTAGCCCAGGATGAGTTCATATCAATAATCTCTACCTTTGTACAGATTTTTTGGAATTTGGCACGTGTGACCACATCCATTGGAACAGCATTTCTTCACTCCAGAACATTCAATGTCAGCTTCACAGCTTTCAACACAGGCAGCTGCAAAACCACTGGCCTTCTCAGGTGCTGGGCAGTCCCCTTGCTTCACAGACAGGATGTACTTAAGGAACTCACAGCTAGTCAGGCATTCATAATTCTTCTTGGGGAAAAGTGGCTAAAAGGAAAACAGAAGAAATGTATGTTTTCAACAGGAACAACCAAAACAAAAAACTCCAAAAACCCAAATGAACCCCATCAAAGACAAAAATGTTATAAATTTTCCAAGACCTCCCAAAGGATTATTCAGATTTTCAGCTTTTGCAAGACTATCCCTGAAGATTTATATATTCAAGCCACTTCTAAAAAGTTATTCCAAGTACAGAATGATGAATAACCTCAAGTAAGACCACCATATTTAATGGAACAATGTTGTTTATATCTGCCAGCTTTCCCTTGTTTTCCTCACATTGACTGGCTATAAAGTTGCTCAATGACAGATTAAAAACATTCCCAAAACAAAGGGGAAGCAATGGTCAGACAGTCTGCTTTTTTTGGACTACCCCACATTCCTTCCTCTGTACTTTACAACACTTTCCCCACAATATCTGATGTAATGCCACTCTAGATAAATAAGGGAAATCTTGTTTCATTATATTGTTTGAACTAAGTTGGCTAAGAGAAGATTTTGCAGCATCTTTATGTTCTTGCCAGCATATTAGTAATTGTATAATTCTTCATGGAACTGGAACTATATTTATGATAAAATGGTCGGCAGAAAATAAAAATTAAAATAAGCTTTAAATATATTGATTAAAGATCAAAGTAAATGCTACTTCCTATAGAAATCTAGTCCTAGATATTTGAGAAGTTGCTTCAATGTATGAAGAACATTTTATAGCATATGTACTACACAGAGGTTTGCAAGGTCCACTTACAACAGTATTTAAAAGAGCATCTAGAACCCTGGCAGAATATTGTGTGTGACGTGGAAATTCCATTTCCTCTTTGCTTAGTTTGGTGCAGACCCAGCTGAAGTGGTTCCCTCAGAATGACTGCAACATGTAACTGGCATTGCCTGTAGCTGGCCTTTCCATCCCAGAGCAACCAAAAACCTTCCACCCAGACAGATCTAAATTACAGACTGCTAGTTATAACCCACTCTCTATTCAACTAATCATGTAATAATTCTGAAGCTTCTTCATATTCACATGTTTTACTCTCTTGTTTTTACTGTTCTCATACTTCTGGCAAAATGAGGAAGACTCAGCTATTACAGAGGCCCAGGTGTTTCACAGACTATTTATTCTCTAAAGTCACTGTGGCCCAAAAATGCATCCCTACATTCCCTCTCCCGTTTTTTTCATATAGGACAGTCCAGAATCATTGAAAAAGGCTTTCAAGTGTGGATTTGGGTGTTACAGGCTTAACCAGCCTAAATGCTGCAAAAAGAAGCAGTCTCTGTGTCTCCTATGACCCCAGGGATTTTTGGACATGCACTCCTGCTGTCCCCCCGACTGGAATGCCATGATGCCATGGTCAACCAGCTAAAAAGCTAAAGGAGCACGAAACCAAACTTATAGGGCAAAAAAAGGCATCAGATAAACTGTCCCTCACACATAAGGTTCCCTTTAACATTCAGTAGGATACTCATGTGGTAGATAAGAAGTAACACATGAAGCAGGGACTTTGAGAAACACAAAGCTAAATTGTTGCTTACAGATTTTTTACAAAATGCAACAAGATTGAAAACACTCTCACAGGAAAACAGCCTCCTTTAACTCAATCAATGTCTATGGAGCATGCCTGAGTCTGAGAGAAAGGAAAGTGGTCCCGGGCTTTTGTGCTTGAAGCTAATTTCAAATCCTAAAACATCACAAATTTGCAGCTACTTAATTAAAAATGTTATAGCTCCCTGAGGCATAATACGTCCTCAAGGCTTCTCCTCCTCACCCTATTTCACAGCTCATTTTTCAGTTAGCTGCTAAATGTGCTGCTCCTCATTACGGGCCTTTGAAGTTCTAAATTTAGCTTTAACCACAAAACACTAATCAAAGAAGGATGCTCACTGTTTTTAACTAGAATAGAACAGTGTTCTACAAATGTTTTCCTTTTAAACCAATTTTATACATATTTTCACCCATATCTGGAAACATACAGTCTGAGTGAAGAGAGATATACAAGAACAATACAAATTAGATCCACTAAAACTGCTTTTTTACAGTACCCTAGAATTTTGTATATGAGAAAGTAGCAAATAATGTGGGTTAAAAAATTCTTACAAGGCTTGGTTTTCATGAGAAACTTTTATTTTGTCTTCTGCTGTAACTACATGGATCAGTAACTTGGCAATCCCTATTAACACATTGTTGCATCTAAAATTTTTTTAGTTGAAATTATAGCTTTTTCCAATCATCTTCATGATGCTTAAAATCATTTAAACATAGGACATTCTCTTATACCAGAACAAAGTGTCCACAGTAAAGAGGTCATTTCTATTTTTTTAATAGGAAAAGATTAAAATCTTCCTAAGAATTCACTTTCATAGACTTGAATATATTTGAACCTTTTTTCAAAATAAGGCAACCTTCTATTGAGCTGATACTTCCATTTTGAACTAAAAAACACTTAGGAACTGCAATAGATCACTTCCACCAACTCGGAGCCACGTTTCAAATCCAATAAAAAACCTCCTCCTTTGTTCTAGTTTGACTGATTCAGGTTTCCTTCTTCACAGATCATTCTGATAGATGGTTCAAAAACAGTTGTCAAAATATTTGTTCTTGAATAATTACATATTTTGATATTAGTCTTCTGAACTTCAATCCAGTTACTTCTGGGGAACTACTCTTTTAGAAATCAGACTGACTTTCACATACAGAAAAGTCATCTGTTCTAGCTATCCTGCACAAGGATTTTTCACACAATGACATTTTGTATTTTAAACAAAGATTGTCTTTCTTACACATGGCCACAAAAGACAGAAGGGCAAGTGGTGGAAATAGCATCTTAGAGGAGGGATGTGACAGCACTTTCCTATGTAAGTGGGACTGGATTGAGTCTTTAAAGTACCAGATGAGATAAATCATTTGGTCAGAAAAAAAACCTTTTTTAACTCAAAATTAATATGGCTACATTGTTAAATGTGTAACCTTTCAAATGCTGCAAAAATACCATGGTTTTCAGCTGTCTCCTTGAAGCTAATAATTTAAATTAAAGAGACTGCTAGAAGAAAGTGAGAAAGTGTGCCCTTGGGCTGACCTACCTCACAGAAGCTTTGGCAATGGTTTTTCTTCAGGTCCCAGGACTCTTTGCAAGGCTCCAGGCACTAGGAAGAATCAGGAGGCAGAGAAGTGTCAGGAAGAGAATGAAATAAACAACCACAAATAACCTTATTTCTTCTCCAGTTTTTCGGCCCACAGGAAGTTAATAATCCACTTCTCCGGGGGATGAGATTGTGTCATTGAGTCACAGTGTCAGAACAAGGTCATGAAAAGTCATGGTTACATTACAAGAAATATTTTCAGTATTTCTTACAGTACAAGGCAATTGACTTACTGGTTTATTATGCCACCCTACTTTCTGACTTAGTGGATGTAGGTCTTAATACCATTTAACACCATGGTCCTGGATCACAATGTCAAAATCATTACTCTGAACCAGAGAAAGTGAAATCTTCTCCACACTGACCAGCCTAAAGATGAGACAGGCACACTGTGCCCAGCGAGAAACTATTTCATCAAACTATGGAGGAAACTCAGCAGAGGTTTAAACACTATTTCTGTATAAACAGACAATGTTCATTCACTGGTCTGTTAGCAAAATCACTTTATTTCAAGTACCATATTTTCATTACTCCACCTCCAACCTCTGCTGCAATTGTTATACAGAGAGCTGAGATTCAAACTCTGCCAAAGAGAGCTAAGCTTCACACAGCATAAAGAAAAATCACACTGTTAAGAGCATTTACAGCAGCTGAAACATAAATTCAGATTCACATCCAGAAACCTTTTCTCTTCCTTCGTAAGACATAAAATATTGGAAAATATTGGCATTGATGGGAGCTAATAATACCTACTCCTCCTGGTAATAGTGGAAAGATACTTATTGTACTAAAAAGAAAGATCTTTGACACACAATGCAGTATTTATGTAATTTCCTCTTATGCATAGTATTAGATTAGATCAATACACATTTATGCTATTCAAAATCAAGCACAAATACATATAGGCTGCACCTCAGCAGTACACCTGTATCATTAGTGTAGTAAAAACAATAGTGTTTTAAAAATTAAGCATTTTTCTTATTAGCAACAAAGCCTAAAAATATAATAAAATCATTAGCCACAGAGGCTACATATTTCAGGAAAAAATTATCACTTAAGCATTTTCTTTATATATATTTTGGTATTTTAGACTTAATTTCTAGCTCTTCAAAATTCACCATGTGTTGTATATACATTAATTAGGAGGATATATAAATATATTATAAAATGTCACTGAAGCCAGTCAATTCAATTAACTCCACAGTGTTATTCCTCCTGTGGTACAGATACCGAACATTTGAGCTCAATTCCACTGTCATGTCATTTTACAATTCTCCTGTTCAATGAATTTAGTCAAAAAATTACTGAGATGTAAGAGGTTTAAAGACAAAATGAGAGACATTTTGGCCATACTGGGACTTTTTCATGATGCCCAAGACTGCCAGGCTTGTTCAAGGTGTTTGTACCAGTCTTTATGCAATACAAGTAAGGCTCCAGCACTCCAGGACTCATCTGGCTGTTGCTCTGTTCCAAAGACAGACAGGACACCCAGACTACTTTCACTGGGCCCCAGCACCTCCTGCCTCAGGGCAGGCTGAGACAATGGGCATCTTTGAGGGGAAGATGGACAAAATGAACCAGGGCTGAGCAATACCCTGCAATCCAACTGCTCTCAGAACATGTCGAGGAAAAGAGCTGATGGAGCCTGTCATGAGGCCTGCATAGGCTCTTATGGACTCTGATTAGAGTACACACTTACCCAAACACTTACATAAACAAAAGAAATCTCCCTACCCCTGCTGTATGAGGAGTTCTCAGAGCACTGGGCTGGCTTGGCTCCGTGGGCAGCTGCAGAAGTTGACTGCCTGCCTTTAGTAGAGCTGTACCATTGTACCATTGCACCACACCGAGCAACTGCTAGCAGACAAAAATGTTACCAAGAGGAGATCTGGAACTGTCTTGCCAAAAAGATAGTTATGAACCTTGCCATAGCAAAGATGAGAACACCTCACAAACACAGGTCAGTGCATTTATCCTCTTGGCTAACCTGTCATGAGGTTTCCCTAAAGTAGGAAGCTGTAAACACTGAAAGTTTGGATCCAAGTCTCACCTATAAGTCCTTGACTTAAAATGTAAATGAGTTTGAGATCCCACCCACTGTCTGGTGATCTGATTTAGGATTAAGGAGGAATCTAGGCAAAGCAGCAGCTGGCAGCTGGTTTGAGCTCTACTTTATCTAATAAAAAATACCTTGCAGAGCTGCCCCCAGAAGCTAAGCTTAGGCATGTAGATGGGAAACCCCAGCAGGCAGCAGGGCAGTGGCACAGGGAGCATCTCAGCAGTCCACCTGGCAGTGCCACTGGTCCCTTGGAGCCACCACTGACCCTGCCCTGCACCATACATGGGCTCTGCTCTGCTGAGGCAGGATGAGATGTGAACACAGCACTGAACATCACGGGCCATGGCACTCATCAGAAGGTGATGGGTGTCCATCACACCAGCCTTGACAACTCAAATCCTCCTAAACAGCTTGTTACATCAACCCCAGTACTTAAATGGGGAAGTTGGAGGCCTTTTTTCTTCATCCAGACTGCTGCAGGGTTGTTATTCAGTAGTAAGCAATTGTACCAAAAGCCAAATCAATTTCTAATAGAAAACACCCCAAAATTTGTCACCCCTCACAATCTGGGTGTAGGAGGGGGTGTACATATGCACACTCTCATAGGTACAAATTATGTATAATATGAGATAATACTACAGACCTGCTGATATTTAGACTGCATAAAATTAGAAACAAGAGCAAAATACAGTTTCATTCAACAAAAAAGGGTTGCAGTTGCTTTAAAGTATTTTGAGTTGTATTTTTTATTTCATCCTTTTAAAAAAATGTGCATTTAAGGGCCATGTTAGAGAATTCTTTTCTGTTCTAATTTTCANATTTAAACAAAAAAAAAGTATTAATTTCAGAGTAGAAGAGACTGCCTACAGAATTTTTGTCTAAAAAGGCTTTTTCCTTCATCAAAGTGGAAACCAAGTCATATGCAAACCGATGTAAAAACAATGGAATCTAAGTGTTACAGCTGGAATATAATTATTCCTTTCATTATCATTCACCATTTCCATTGCTCCCAACAGCAAGGTCAGAAATTAATGGCTTATATTTACAATACATACAAAATATAAATGCTTTGTTGTCCTATGGAAGTTAATCAAAAGGAACTTAGATGGTTAAGAGGGAAAAAAAGGAACAAAACACCTTTCATTGTACAGTCTCTATGCATGAGGACAAGTCCTTGAAAAATGCATGTGCTCACTATCAGGCAATAAGCAGAGAACAGGGGCAGGAATTTACAGAGTCAAAGGAGAATATAGTGTTCATCAGTCCTAGAGAGAATGGTTTTGTGATGGGTACGTTTAAATACGCAACTGCACCAAATGGAACCAGGAGAAAAGTGATTTTTAATCTGGAAATCTCAGCATAGTGGCAGTAAACAGCATGTAAAATAGAAACAGGCAGCAAGAGAGAAATAACTACTTTGATATTTGATTTGTTTCATCTTTCTATTTCTCAAAAATCAGACTGTGAGATGTCTGAAGAAGAGTAAATGCACAGCTGCACATCTACCTAGTTCAAACAAATTAATAGCATGCTAGCTTGGTGAAAAATAGTGGGACTCTTGCTGCTCATTTGAGGAATGGACATCATTTTTTGTCAATTAATTTTATATAAGTCTATTTATACATTTGTCTCTCAACTTCCTGTGTTAATTCATGTCCCCCTAAACTTTTAGATGGGTGTAAGATTCAAGGCAAATTACTTGCATTCTGCATATTAAAATGAAAGAAGTGTTTGGCTCTGAAACTGAAGTTAGACACACTTTAATAAAGATCTGTGTTTTGTTTTTTTAACCTCCATTTTAAATCTCTTTCCAGGACTAAGGTATAGGCTGTCTACTTATCCAAAAAACATGGGTGTGACTGTATGTTATAAAATTAAAAGCTCAGGTAAACAGGACTATTTGCAGTGAGAATTTCAAAGTGAAGAATCATCCTTAGGCAAGTAGGTGAATCTCCTTTCCCAGTGGATCATTCTCGGTGCTCTCCAAAACCCACTCTGGACAGCTCGACTGATTCAAAGGCTTCCCAAGAGCACTGCTCCACGTGAGTGGCTCACAGCATCACATGGTATTGCACTTTGGGCACCTTTCCTGGACCAAGTGCCAAAGATGAGACACTGCAGACTTCAGGTATAAGCAATTTCAGGTGCTCATACACCCTATCAGGTCAGGCACCCACTGAACACATCTATCCTATTTAAAATAAACATTAGAAGTAGAGCTGACCTAAAAAATCAGTCAGTTACTCAGGCTGAAAAAAATCCATGAACCCCAAGAGAAGGGTTCAACTGCAGAATCAGTAGCTGTCATATTAGCTTGCAGGTTGATATATGCTGTTCAAGAAGCCTCTGAGCATTTTGTAAGATCTATTTTATGCTGAGTCAGTCTCTTGCTTCTCTCTTTTCCCTCTCCTCCCTCATTAACAGAATGAATCATCAGAGCACTAGTCACCAACTTTCTAGAACTCAGTGTGACATTTTACCTCTGTGCTGGTTTAAGCTGGGATAGAGTTAATTTTCTTCACAGTCTAGTATGGGATATGCTTTGGATTTGTGCTGGAAGCAGTGTTGATAACACAGGGATGTTTTTGTTACTGCTCAGCAGTGCCTACAAGTGCTTCCACACAGCATCAAGGCCTTTTCTGCTCCTCAGCCCATCCCACAGGCGAGGGCTGGGGGTGCAGGAGTTGGGAGGGGACACATCAGGGACAGCTGATATCCAACTGACCCAAGGGATATCTATCCCATGCCCTATGGCATCGTGCTGAGCACGTAATGATGGGGGAGGAAGGAAGGGGAAGGCATTCAGAGTGATGGCATTTGTCTCCCCAAGTCTCTGGTACATGTGAAGGAGCCTGGCTTTCCTGAAGGTGGCTGAACACCTGCNTCTATAAATAAAGCAACCAGGAGAGTAGCATATGATGTGTGCCATTTACATTAGTTAGTAATGGGATTTTCAAAATAAGTCTACTAACACTTTTGCTTAGGAAATGATGCCTTTGACCTGAATGAGAAAAAATTACACCAACACAGCACTTTTCAAAATCTAATGAATTGTAAAACAACATTTAAGTACTGAAATACATATTTATTAAAACACTTTATATATATTAAAATNAACAGCATGTAAAATAGAAACAGGCAGCAAGAGAGAAATAACTACTTTGATATTTGATTTGTTTCATCTTTCTATTTCTCAAAAATCAGACTGTGAGATGTCTGAAGAAGAGTAAATGCACAGCTGCACATCTACCTAGTTCAAACAAATTAATAGCATGCTAGCTTGGTGAAAAATAGTGGGACTCTTGCTGCTCATTTGAGGAATGGACATCATTTTTTGTCAATTAATTTTATATAAGTCTATTTATACATTTGTCTCTCAACTTCCTGTGTTAATTCATGTCCCCCTAAACTTTTAGATGGGTGTAAGATTCAAGGCAAATTACTTGCATTCTGCATATTAAAATGAAAGAAGTGTTTGGCTCTGAAACTGAAGTTAGACACACTTTAATAAAGATCTGTGTTTTGTTTTTTTAACCTCCATTTTAAATCTCTTTCCAGGACTAAGGTATAGGCTGTCTACTTATCCAAAAAACATGGGTGTGACTGTATGTTATAAAATTAAAAGCTCAGGTAAACAGGACTATTTGCAGTGAGAATTTCAAAGTGAAGAATCATCCTTAGGCAAGTAGGTGAATCTCCTTTCCCAGTGGATCATTCTCGGTGCTCTCCAAAACCCACTCTGGACAGCTCGACTGATTCAAAGGCTTCCCAAGAGCACTGCTCCACGTGAGTGGCTCACAGCATCACATGGTATTGCACTTTGGGCACCTTTCCTGGACCAAGTGCCAAAGATGAGACACTGCAGACTTCAGGTATAAGCAATTTCAGGTGCTCATACACCCTATCAGGTCAGGCACCCACTGAACACATCTATCCTATTTAAAATAAACATTAGAAGTAGAGCTGACCTAAAAAATCAGTCAGTTACTCAGGCTGAAAAAAATCCATGAACCCCAAGAGAAGGGTTCAACTGCAGAATCAGTAGCTGTCATATTAGCTTGCAGGTTGATATATGCTGTTCAAGAAGCCTCTGAGCATTTTGTAAGATCTATTTTATGCTGAGTCAGTCTCTTGCTTCTCTCTTTTCCCTCTCCTCCCTCATTAACAGAATGAATCATCAGAGCACTAGTCACCAACTTTCTAGAACTCAGTGTGACATTTTACCTCTGTGCTGGTTTAAGCTGGGATAGAGTTAATTTTCTTCACAGTCTAGTATGGGATATGCTTTGGATTTGTGCTGGAAGCAGTGTTGATAACACAGGGATGTTTTTGTTACTGCTCAGCAGTGCCTACAAGTGCTTCCACACAGCATCAAGGCCTTTTCTGCTCCTCAGCCCATCCCACAGGCGAGGGCTGGGGGTGCAGGAGTTGGGAGGGGACACATCAGGGACAGCTGATATCCAACTGACCCAAGGGATATCTATCCCATGCCCTATGGCATCGTGCTGAGCACGTAATGATGGGGGAGGAAGGAAGGGGAAGGCATTCAGAGTGATGGCATTTGTCTCCCCAAGTCTCTGGTACATGTGAAGGAGCCTGGCTTTCCTGAAGGTGGCTGAACACCTGCCTGCTCATGGGAAGCAGTGAATGAATTCAGGGTTTTGCTTTGCTGAGATGCACCACTTTTACTTTACCTATAAAACTGTCTTTATCTCAAATCACAAGTTTTATCACTTTTACTCTTCTGATTCTCTACCCCCACCCCATCATGGGGGGAATTGACTGAGAGGCTGCATGGGGCTTAGTTGTAAACTCAGTTTCAACTACAACCAACTCCTAAAATTCAGTTACATTTTATGCAGACTGAGAGAGTTTATGTATCTTCAAAACTTTGAAAGCCTAATAGAAACAACTGTGAAACACAATCTTTTGTGTAAAATAGCAGTTTCATGGGGCTACCTGGAGCTACTCCTCTGTTTATGCTAAAGAGGTTCTCATGAGAATTACACTAGTAACATATTTCCCTTGTAACTGAATAAACAAAAGGGTTAAATGACAGAATAGTTCCCTGTCTGTGTTGCCTGTTTTCTCTTCTGTAGGTCAGTGAGCATCATGATTTGGTGAAAAGGAGTGATTTTGTATTCGAGGATCAAGTCTTAATTAAATTAGTTACAGTTGGGGTTATTCTGTGACATTATCTTGTACACTGGGAACCCAGCTGATACTGTCTGAAAGTATTGCTAATTGTAGAGCTGGTTTTGAATGAAAGTCATGTCTTAGATTTTAAAAAGTTTGGGAGGTTTAGATTTATTGAAATGTGTTTTTTTAGTTCTACATCAACAACATCCTGACGTGGATTGTGGTGGAACAGATGATAAGGAAGCAGTTGGTAACATGGAATTTATCATCTGCAAGTACTACTTTATTCTAATTAATAAATGTGTGTGTGTATATATATATATAAATATACAAAAATAAAAGAAAAATTCTTCATTTGTAATCCACATTCAGACAGTGTAATCTTATGTTTTAGGGCTAATGATTGCTCTGTATTTTTTAAAAGTCTACTGCTCAGAACAAGGAAACAACAAAATGGTTGGCACAGAAATGAAGGGAATGGTGTCTCTATTGGAGGTGCAGTTACAGCTACCTTAACTATTCTGAACCCTCAACAACTGTAAGGTAAAACAAAGCAGCACAAACCTCCAGGGTCCTACAGTGGCAATTAGGAACAGACAGGGACAAGGAACAGCAGCCACATGGCCCCCATCACATTATACTGTAACACACCACACAAGGGTGTACCTGCAGGTTGGGATTAATCTGAGGTTAACACCCTAAGAGACTTTTCTGGGTAATTCACATGGAACCTCATGCAAAGCAACTTCCCATTAAAAGAGCCAAGGGCTAGGTTGTGAGAATAGAGCATGTGTTCTAATGTTGAAACGTAAGAGAGAGTATAAGCTACTCAGCACTGACCTTAGTCAACAGGAATGAGAAGTCTATTTCCTGGCAAATTTTGGTGCATCCCTTATGCAAAGAATAACAAAACTGTATAACAGAGAGACAAAACATGTTATATATGCCACTGAGATTTATTTTTAATAATTCTTATCTAAGAAGGATGACATATACAACCTGCAGGTGAAATATGGAACTTAAGACATATCACTTACTTTAGATAAGAAACATTTTTTAAAATTGCATTTCTAAACCAGCATGAAAAAGTTTAACTTCTGGTTTCACATCCAAGAAGTGTGCTCTCAATAAACAGGAACGTGTTTCTGCAGATGGGACAGTCAGTGTCTCACAGCAGTCCACTTCAACCTTCACCAAGCCATGCAGAACAAACCTATAGCATTTTCCAAGTACAAATTCTGAAGGACATAGGAAAAAAAAAATTCAAAATAATATCCAGATAAGTAAGAGAAGGACAATGCACTGATGCATTTCTTTGAAGGTCTATTTTGCTACTTTATCAGAGATGTCAAAGCCTTGCCTAGAAGAGCTCTGCTTACTCAGCCTCATACAAGGCTTAGAAACACTGCCAAAGCAGTGAAGCAAACTACAGCAGTTTTAGGTGCAACTGCCTCCTACCTGTTATCAGCACTCTGGAGAGTGGTCTGGTCATTCAAATGGTTATTTCAGAGCAGAAAGGAACATTTCTGAGAAATCTGACTGGGTGCAAAGTTGAGCAGTGTAGTTTAAACTGCTCCAGAAAATAGCTGCGTTTCATGTGTATTTATTTTACTTGGGTGTGGAGGGACTGAAAGCACACACATGGAGAGGCATTACCACTCTCTATGGTTATGCAAATGTACTAGTATCAAATTAGGACTTAGAGTAAAGGAAATATTCAGAAAAGCCAATTGTTGGTTATCTAGCAAAACCATGAGTTTGAAACATTTGGTTTTCTTAATTGCCCAGCTCATTTCAGTACACAACATCAGGGGTGCCAGTCCCACAATATTAACTGCTAGCAATTTGAGTTACTGAATACCTTTAATACCCTAAGCAAATAAAGGAAGCCTTATGACCTATAGAATCTGACTAGGAACAGTACCAGTATTTCCTGGAACAAAGATAGGGAGAGGGCTAGTCACAGAATATCAGTAAAGTCTGTCAGACCTTTAAATATACAAAGTAGCATTACAGGCTTTGTTCCTAAAATAACGGCACCATAAAGACCAAGACCATTGCCAAGAACTTCAGGTCAAATATTCTGGAAGTCTATGTAGCCTTTGTTGTTAAAAATTAAACAGAAAGTAAAAGCTGCCAGAAAAGTTGTAGATGTACTGAAGGCGAGAATCACTGAAAGTGTTGAAAAATGAACTGTTTTGACATAAAATATTTGGAAATTAAGTTACTATTAAAGAAAAAAAAAAGAGAAAAAGTCATATCACCACACTGTAGTTGAAATGCAGTAATTTCAACCATAACCCTTTCAGAATGAAAATAACTTTCAATACTGACAGCTTGGTATCTATCTGTGTAACTTAGTTGTCTGGCATGTCAAATTTTGCCAGCAGAAGTGTTTGTTTGAAAGGACAGAATAATCTCAAGACTGTTTTCATGTTTCTATTCTTTGTTACTAAGTCAAAATCATGGCCATCAGATGTCAACAGAAAATTGGCTCCCCAACATTAGTTCATTCCTGACCATTTCTTGTCAAAATTTGTTTACAGGGTTTTGTACCAGCATATGAAACCAGGACACGTACTTTCTTCTCTTTTCCTGCCTCATAGCCTACAGCTGAACGGCCACCAAGGAACAACTTGAGCTCTTATTTTGCCTGATTTTGAAACATGCAATTCAACTCAAATCTCCTGCGTTCCAGATGAATCTCCTAAACATTGAGTATTTGATGGAGCCTCTCTCTCCTCTTGAAGCTGTTTCCTCTTATTTAACCAATGAGTTCTTCTCTATACGAGAGATTTAAATGTCAACTTTTCACCATGAAGGTGCCCTAGCAGCACTTCTGATTCTCCTGGAGTTCTTTTGAAATGCTTATAATAGGTACAAATATTTTGGCTCCTTCCCAGTGCAATAGCTATTCCACCATCACTTCTTTGCTACAGAGATAATACTCTTTTACACTCTCTTCTTTTTTCACATTTTTGATTTATTTACCAACCTGCTCTGGACATAAAACTGTTGTTCTAATTAGCCTTATTCAAACTGTTGCCTTGTTTCTACGTGATGAAACAAGGGCCAATTAATTTGCTTTTTTCCAAACCTCTTCCTAGCTCTTATTCTAAATGTCCACATTCTGAATTTTCACCTGTCACAATGCAAAGCACAGCACTGGCAAAAATGCTATGAAGCAGTAAGTCAAGCCTGGAGCACAAGTGCACACACAAAATATATACTGCAACAAAGTGCATAAATTATTTTAAATCCAAATAAGAGTGATACACTTTAAAAACATTAAGAAGCTCTCTGTAATAGACTCCTTCTGACAGTGGTAATAGTTCTAATTACTTAGTGCCCTCCTGCTTCTTTCCATGCTACTGCTTAGACACAGACTTCTCTGGCAGTGTAGCTACTGTATTAATGAACAATGAATTGAGCTCCCTGAATTAAACAATATTATCAGTTTTGCTTCTCTGCCTGAACTTTCTTCAGGCTGCAGTCCTGCAGTGCAGTTTACCAATAAACTGATTTGTCATGTTTGCATCTGTTCCACCAGTCTGTCATAGATCAGTCATGCAACCTTTTCCTTTCTGCTTTTAAAGCTTCTCCAAGATTGCATCTGGAACTTAGTAAGCAACACAGTAAGAAAATTTCCACCTGTACACCCCTACTGTTTCTAGGCCACTGTTCCCTGCCACCATTTCTATGCAGATAGAGTTAAAATAACAGCAATATTTACTGCTAACAACACAAGGCTGCAAAATGTAACAGCTTTTCCCTTCCAGATATTAAAATTGTGGATAGACTTTCACGAGTAGTTTCCAGCAGTAGTGATAGTGCTCAGTTCATGAATAACTTTACGGTTGCACTTGTTGACCTTAAAGGTCTATTCCAACATAAGTGATCCCATGATTCTATAAAAAAGAAGCTCATCTTATGTTCTAAAATGTCTCTCTCATTAACTGCCTTTTCATTTTCTAATAGTTGACTATTTGCTTTAGTGATTACATAATACTTTTAAAGTAAAAGTGAGCATAAATATTTTGACATTTTATATATGTAAAGAATTTCCACTGAGAAAACATCATTCTTTTAATTTTAAACAGACAAGGGAAAGCCTCTTCAAGCTGGCACTTTCCCCTCCCAATCTGTTACAAGGCAGCTTCAGAAAACCACACACAGTCTTGTTATAAACACCATCTTGCTGTGCAACTTGAAGTGTCTGTCAGAGCAGCGCTGCTCTCTCCAAGCAAAGTCAATTTTTTTGTTGCCGTTTTATAAATGAGTTAAACCAGTGAACTCTTCTGATAACAGATGACTCGCCTTATACATCACCCTGCAAATTCACACATACATTTCTGAATGAGAGAGCCGCAACTAAATGTTCTTTTTGCTTGTATCCACCACAGTTCTATGGTTTTATAGACCACCGAACAATCAGAGACGACAAAAAAAAAGGGGGGCCCTCTTTGTCTAAATCGTTACTTTGTTTCTCTCCCCTGGCTTTCCATTTCCCTCCCAGCACTACCATCGCCATCAGAAACGACATATTCCGCATTACTAAACAGCGAGAGCCATGGGGCTTTTCACTTCTAATTTCACGCCACAATAGAATGCGGTGGTTGTGTCACTGGGGAGCTGCAAGGCGCTCCTTTGTGAGGCGGCTCCCACCGTCAGGTTAAGCATCACACGCTGGCAGCAGGCATCTGTGCGCGCCTCTCCGCGCAGCCGCCGCGGGAGGCGCAGGGAAAGCAACGCAAAATAAAAAAGGAGCTCGCCTTGGAAAAAAATATTAATCCCCTACCCCGAAGCGTGAGATTCACATTTTATTGCCTGGCCTAAATAGGTTTAAATATATCTCTTGTCGGCCGCGTTGATAGAACAATCAATCGAATAACAGCAACTCTAGAAAGTTTTCAGTGTACTCGCAAGTTATGCTTGTTGCTTTAATGGAAAATCTATTGGCCTAAAGTAGACTGATGATACAAATATCTGAGAGGAAGGAAAAAAAATCTAAGGACGATAAATCTGGATTTTTTTTTTTTTTAATTTCAGAGTAAACCAGTGAAGATGATCAGCAATAAAAAACAAATATGGTACTTCTTAAAGTACTTTTAGAATTGCACTCTATGTAATAGAAATAAGGCTTAATTCTAAAGAAGTAGAAGCTATAACCCCAAGTACAACAGGAAGAAAAAGGCAAAAACTTACGGGAAATTCTGACAAGTTTTCTGCATTTTTCTTGACTTTTTCAGATATATTCCCACTATACACTGAATGTTTTTCTGTCTCATGTTTAGAAACCCTATTGTATTCATTGAATCTTTTGTGAAGAGACAATGTGAACCTTTTCACAATAATCTCTTCATGTATCTTAACACAGTCTAATGAAACATTAAAATTACTAAAATTCTTTTAGTTTACATGAAAATTCATAAAATAAACACTGCCTGGAAATACTTTAAAGGTTAGAGAGTTTCACATATTAGTTGAGTGGAAAAAAAATTAAGTCTAAACAAAGTAACCTAAAACAACTATTTTGTTTCAAATTCTTTCCAAGTTATTTTAAAAAAATGCCTTTTCTGCTATTATATTTCAATGCATGCTACACATGGGCAAGGAAGGCTGCACTTCCATACTTCCACATTCATACTTTATCTATTATGGGCTTTTAGGTTATGGCTATGTGATGAGCATAAGCAAATCTACATCCATAATGCCATCAAAGCAAGGCCAGTCCAGAACTGGGACTAGCTCCTACTTGCTACTCCTTTTGATGTAAATGTGCAAAAAGGGGCATTCCAGATGAAAAATTGACCAGTTTTTAGGTAAGCAAACTTTCCCATTCAGCTCACTCAGTAGTCTCATAAAAATTCGATGTCTGGGTTGGGGACTCGGGCAAAAAGGAAAGAGAGAGAAGTCTGTAAACACCTCTTTAATTGAGAGGCTGAACTTACAACAGCTTAAGCCAGCCATAAAACCACAGTCTAAAAACCAACTAATATCTGATTTTCCCTCCAAGGCTGAGTAATAAAGGTTAACATTATGGTGTTAAGAGGTAAGCAGGACAAACTGGCAGCTGAGTTAATAAATAAATAGTTCTGATTAAACTGTCATAGAACATAAACTGTTAAATCAAACCTCACCCTTGTGCTGGAAGAATGAAGATGGATACATTTCCCCTGTCAATAGTCTGGGACAGATTACTGGGCATTTCTACTTCCATTTCTACTTCCAAGGCAGAAGGGAAGACAATTTGGCTGTCCAGACTGTCACAGACTGCACCACAGGAGCACATTCTGCTTTCAGTTCACATGAATGTTGTAGTTCACCTCTGCAGTTCAAAGAGGCATCATTACATTTCATCACTGTATAAACTTAGACTGATAACTGGGCAAAGAAAATTCTTCCAAAACTTTTCTTAAATTTGAAATTTAGCTGGCATGTACCACATATCATTCCTAAAAGCACATATCATTGTGGCTCAATAGGTATGTTTTTTTTTTTTTAACTTGGAAGCTGTGGATTTTAATTAATTATCCACTGGTTTCAAATGTTATTAAAACATACTGATCTTTCCTGTCATGAACTGCAAAACATAAAGGCAAAGGCTGAGATTAATACACTTCTAGACATCCTAAAGTAAGCTATCATGGTGTGCAGATATAAAGGTGATGAAATGATCTTTAACACTTGAACTCGATGATCTTTCCAACCTAAATGATTCTACGACTCTTTGAAATGGAATATAATTGTGATAAAGGTGATGTTGTAGCACAGCAAAAAAAATGTTAAGTGGGCATTTGGGATATGTAATGCTTCACCTAGTTTTCTGCCATTAATCTTAACAGGACTCTTGAGCAAATTCTCAGAGGAATCAGAGAGTAAGATTATGGAAGCAAGTTGGCATTAAGCCCCCAGAGAACAACTGTCTTGAAACCAGCACATTGCATAGCACTGTGCTGACAGATGAAATGGATAGCTTGCCTTTTTATGCAAATATATGCAAGGAAAGGCACACTAGTTAATGAACTATAGCCAAAGGGTCTGAACCAGAAGTCATAATTCCAGATTAAATCAGCACAGATTGCAGGTGCCCACCAATCTCAGGAAGTGACTCCCTCTGATTGCTCAGAGGCATCCTAAATCTCACAGTAAGGCATGTCCAGATAAGAGTATCAGGATGCTCAATGTTGTATAGAAAGCATGGAGCTGTGAGCTGGTCTGTAGTTACTCTCACTGTAAACTGAAAAACTTGACAATCCTGAAAAATCTTCACCTGAGAGCTCTGGAGCTGCAGTAGCTCTAACTGGATGACATTTTTTACAACTCATCTCAATAAAAACAGGGTTAAGTTGAGCAGGAGTGATAAAATGGCAGGTTGGAGAGCTCCCTGCAATTGGAAGAAAGAAAACAATGGCACAATGGATGAGGGAAATAGAAAAGGGGGAGGAAGGGGAAAAAACAGTCCTGCAAACCTGTCTGTGTGAAGTCATCTTTAAGGACTGCAGTACATCCTTAAGGGTAAATTAATGTGTAAGCAAATACTGCAGCTTTTCACTCAGTCAGGATATTACCATGTTTTTTATTTTCTGTATAGCTACCTCTTTCAATGAAATCTTCTAGGGATTTTCTTTCATTAGTTAAACTCTCCTTTTGAAACCAAACATCAGGAAAGAAAGTACCAAGGACCATTGCCCATTCAGATACCTATACCCAATATAATGGCAACTAGCTTCCAACTGCTACTCCTGAAAGCCATACACTTTTTCTTAGGCATCTCACACCTGCCAGCCCCACATGGACGCCTCCCGAAAAATATAAGAACACTGAGAAAAGCAGATAGAAAACTTCTCAGGAAGACACTTCTGTACAAGATATAAAATACAATCTGTTTCACCACCAGTCACATGATTTTACATGTTACATGGTTTTACTGATATTTACACCCTCAACCCAACCTGAATTTATATAATTTTATACTGTTGTGACATTTCAAATATGTTTAGGTCTATATATGGAATCACCAAGAGACGAGTTTTTGCTTATTCAAACAAATTGTCCTTGTCTTTTTATATTTTCCACAGCATTTCTTTGGGCAAATTGCTAGAGGTTAATATATAAGAACCTTAGGGTAACCACCCTATATTTGTCTGAATAAATGCATCAATTGATGATGTATAATAAAAACTAATTCTCTGTTTTCACTAACCTCCACAAGGCAGTTAGATTTCCTATCACCATGAAAAATTGTCACTGCCTAGAGACAAAACTACTAGTACACTGAGAATGTTTATAGAATTACTTGTAACATAAAATAGATACACAGTCTTTATTGTAAATGCCAATTGTTACAAATCAAATTAGGAAAAAACTACCCTTTTTAGGGAACAGCTCAAAAAGTTTTGACTAGAGGTTTTAGATACATGAGAATGAAGAATATTTCAGGATTTGACTACTAAAAACATCTTAATAATGCCTGACTGAAGAAATATAATCCCTCTGTTCTGCATTTTACAATTGCCTAATGGAATGCTATAAAAGTTTGCATGCAACTGACAAATGTGCTCTTCAAGTGTCCTAAAATTGCTTACACATTCATATAGAAAGAACCTCAGTATCAGAGGCCCAATCTTGCACTTCAATTAAAACATGCAATCTTCATTAAAATTAGTAGAAGCCACCTAGGCAATCAAGAAGACAGATTTTGGCTCAAAGTATCTTAAGAATAATTTATGTATTTGGCACAAATTCTGAAACAACATTTAGGCCAAGCCACTTACATAAACAATCTTTCTAGTCATATTCTTACAAAAGGCAAGAGCAGTAACAGCTGTCACAGCTCATTGTCCAAATTCATCCTTCTCTTTTTAATTTTAACCTCTTAGACTAATCTATACTTGAAGTTGTAAGACACTCACTTCAAATAATGCCTTTTTTAGTTTTCTTCTATGAATACAATTTTCCTGCAAAAATTAAAATGTAGCTTAAAGATTCTATTCTTTTAAATTGTGGCCATTGCAATAGTTTTACTTACTTCCATCTCATTCCTTTCATGCATTTTCTTGCTCAGTGTAACTACTCCAGTCCTTTCCAGGTCTGAAGATGACCAACAAAGATGAATAAATAAAGACATCGAGATATTTTTGACATAAGAGCTTTTCCAGCAAGGGAGCATCAGTGTAGGCAAAGATGGACTTCATCTGTGTTAGAAAATCTAAACTTCTTGAGTATATCTCAGGCTTTGTTTTGGTTACTAAGACACATGATACATACAAAGTCACTTTAATCTAGATGAATCTTACAATATACAATTCCATAAAATGTGCTCTTAAAGACAGAGCCTATTACAGTTAAGTTGAAATAGTCTGTGCCAGTAAAAGCCCTTTTATGCCATTATAATTACATCCCTATAAGTACTTTGATAGAGCAGTGTTGAAAAGCTCTATACTGCCAAAACAGCTGCTGATAAAATGTTATATTTGTCTCTTCTCCTGGATCTGACAACAGTATAACAAAGGTATGGTGTTAAGGCCATTTAAGTATATTTTAAAGTAGAAGAATACTTCTAGCCAAAAACCATTATAGCTCAGTTCTTGAAAAATGTCACCATATCTGTTCAGGCACAAATCCAATCCAAGAAGTTGAAGAGAAAAAACATACCAGCCTCATCTGTAATGCATTTTAAGCTAATTTATTACCACTAACTGTTCTCAAATAACTGACTTGCACTGCAAATACTATAAGCTAAGGCTTTCTTTTAAGAGCTTTATTTTATTTCCTTCATGGATAGTTTTGGCACAATTTGCCTTTTCCCGCTGAAATAGCAGAACTAAATTTCATTTACTCTGCAAACTTCCATGTAATATCTCAGAAGAAAAAAATACTCTGAAGTTTGTTATTTGCCATATTAATAACTCAAACTACTCCAGTTATCTCCAAGAAGGACAATCAATCATGACATTTCCTATATGAGTGTCCAAAAGTTATTTCCTCCGTCACAGTATTTTACTTTTTTTTCTAAATGACAACTACCTTACAACGAGATTTCTTTTTAAAAAAATAAGAAGAAATGTAGCTTTAGAAGGATCCCTTTGGCTAATACAACAGAATACACAGTATAGAAGACAGGGAGATTTCATGTTTGAACCAGTGTCTTCAAAAACATGAAAGCAGAAGCAGACTAAACAGTGGCATTTACTTTCCAAGTCTACACAAGGAACACATCATCAGTCCAGAATACTTACCATCCTTTCCCTATATATAAATATGCTTGAGAGTGTGTATAGGCTAAAGCTTTTCAGTGATTTTTGTTTAGTTCCACAGACATAACCACCATCATCACCACCACCCCCTCCAAATTATGCTAATGGTCAAGTTCTCAAATACAGACATTTGAGCAATCTAAGAGTTAGAAAATATACTCACAAAGAAGACACTAATGTCACCATGCTGCTTATGACTGGTCCAATAAACAAATTTACACAGAGAAATTAAAATTCGTTCATTAAATCATTTTTATACTCTTTAATTTGCTACTAATTTCAGGCAAAAAGCTTATACATTTTAAGGTTGGACAACAGTGTTTGCAACAATAAAATTGCATATCTCAACTTCTTACTTTATTTTCAAACTGACACAGCTATTAGGGAGCAAAGTAAGGCTTTTTATTCTAATCTCCTATTTCCCCTCTGAAAGCAGGAAGTTATGGGATTTGGAGAATTGACCACGTTTCAGTTCTGGCCTCCATGGCCTGCACCAAGAATTTCCAAATCTCAGCAGAGCTGTGAACTGTCCTTGCCTTTTACCACTCTACAACATCTCACCTTCTACACCAACTACACACTCTTTGCTCTGCATCTTCACAAGAGTTCTGGCCATATGCAACTGTTTTCCGAAATTCTCTTTAAAAAAAGCTCAGGAGTTTCTCAAGTGCTTCCCAGCAGCATGAAGAATCCAGGCTGAGGGAAAGACAAAAATATCTCTTATCTTTCCTAAAACTGCTATTTTGGTAGATAGCAAAAATGTAAATGAACAGATCTTTATCAAATCATGAAAAGCTTAAAATGGAAGAAATTAAGATACACTACTGGCCAAATGAAAAACAATCAGAGGAAGAACAAGGAATTACATTCTGAAAACTCTATCATAAGAAATGAGATTTTTAAAACTGAAAAAAATAATCACAGGTAGCCAATAAGGCTTAGAATCAAAGTCAACTGATATCAATGATATCTGCATTCACTTCAGCAGGCTTTCAATACAGCTATAATTGCTCTAATTGAGTCTTGAAAGATAACTCCTGATCATATCATATACATTATAATAATAGATAGTTGAAAAATGAGACTGTTAATCACAAAAGGTCTTTTTTCCCCACTCATTTACCATCTCTGTTGTTTGAATGAATTAATTTTTTGGTACTTATCCAAGTTTGCATTTTTTCATCAGCAGCTTCTAAAGTAAAAGTTTTACACTGTTCAACTCTCTTTATGCATGTGTTTATTCAAGGTGTGAAACAGCTTGCCCTTTAAAGAAAAGTTGCAATTCTGTCCTACCATTTCTTTCCAGTGCAATTAGTTTTACATTTTATCAGTGAAGGATTAGCAGATAATTTTTTCCACAGATGAGCACATTTTCAACATAATGTCAAACTACGAAACAGTTAAAACTTTGTTTACTAAACTTCAGCAATTTTAAAGCAATAAACATTGTATGCAAATGTTTATATTTTACTGCAAAAATGTCCATAAAGTGGTGATTTTATTAATCTCATGTCCTCATAGTTCTTGTCTATCCCTTTCAATGAGCACCTAAATTTTTGCACAGGATTTAACAGCAAACTCTGTCTGCTGAAGCTTCTTAACAATATAGAATACATCAATTTCTACAACAACTTTGCAACTGTACTGGTTTCTAGATATTTTTACCAGTTTCAAAAATATTGTGTTTAATTACAAACATTGTCTGTTAAACTTGATAGTAACTTCATTAGCATAGCTTCTAGGTGTTGCATTCACACATTTATAATAAAGAACCGTTCACAGAAAATGTGTCCAGCTCAAACTACAGTTCTTAATTGCTAAAGTAGATCCAAATTAGCATTCACAGGCTGCATTTCCCTAACAACAGGCTTTCAAGCTGAAAATAATTTGTAATTCAAAAAGGATTTTGGTCAATAGATTCTGAGCATACAAAACATGTTTGGCACTTAAAAATTCCAAGACCTGTTGAAAACTTATGAGTTTACATTTTCTTGTATCCTGTTATTTTTCTCAGAAACATTATAAAATGGTTGGTTGTATGATTTGATAGAAGCTGGAATTATTCCCAGACATTCAATTTAGCCTAGGTTTATTGATAATATCTGATGAAATCTTAATCTATATTTATAACAGTTCCTTACTTTGACTCCAAATGATGTAACATCATTATAGTTTGATAAACAGGAAAAGATGTTGAGAAAAATAATCTTATGTAAATTTGAAACACACCAGCCTCCTCTTCAAAACATTTGTGTGTACATATGTACAGATTATAAGTATAGCTTCTGCAGTATGTTTACTCCAACAACAGATGCAGAAAAAAATCAGGTTGATACATTTATTAATTATACAGCTAAATTGTGTCTAGTACTGAAAGTGCATAAATCACATGCAATTACATTTTTATGAGGATTTATAGCACAGAATAAGCAATGAGATTTTAAAAAATTTAACAGTACTTTCCTATTATAAAATTTAAAAAGCACATATACAACAGTTTATATTTTCCCATGTTTGGTTGTCTTTGAAAGTCCAAAATATGTAGACATTATATGATGGAAGCAATATCTGGTATTATTACTTCTGCACTGCACCACACTTCTATAAAAGTGCTGAAAAAGCTCATGAAATGGCTCTCAAAGAATTAAAAATGTAATTTCCCCTATGAAGTCTATGATTTGAGCAAGAGATGACTTCCCTTTATTTGCACTGAAGAAGAAGAAGAGTGAAACAATAAACCTGTCAAGTTACAATGACAGAAGAGATGTCCACCAGTTTGGCCTTCACCTGAAGTCTGCTCTCCCTCCCCCTTTCACCTCAAGCCTGCACCTCCTGCACACCCATCAGCTTCTCCAACTGTATCCAGCTGGTTGGAAGAGGTTGGTAACAAGATTTATGGGATGCAGGGAATCTGACAATGGAACCATCCTGCAAGAAGGAAACGTATGCCTGATACAGACCTGCTTGTGTGTGTGTGCAGAGAGGCTCTGTGTTCTCAGGGAAGAGCACTGACCCTACTGGGGAACAACACTCCAGAAGACTCTGCTGTGCTGGGCCATTCATGGATAAAATACTTTGCTCTGAGGGGTGGAACTGCTTCAAGTAATTTCCTGGTCACATTGAAGCAGATTCAAGTATTATCTCAGCCATGAGAACAAATTAACGCAATGTCTTAGTCTGTGATTTAGGACACAGCAAGAATCTCTCCCTGAAAGATCAAGGCTGTAACTACACTCTGTCACAACTACAGCATTTTCTGTGCATCACAAGGCACATAAGTTTCATCTGTATTTTTTATTTCATGTTTGCCATATTGCATATTTCTCTTAGACAGGCAAACTGCTGTTGTGTTAATTCTGCCTGTTGAGTGAAAAAACATGGAAAATCATGTAAAGAAATTTTTAAGTCAATTTTAGTAAAAATACTCTGAGACTGAAATAATATATTAATTTCACTTCTTATTTTCTGAGTCACACAATATGTTTTGCATATTGTCATAATTTTAGGAGACATGCCATCTAGGAAAAAGCAAGATCCACAGATCAAAGGCTTGGCAGACAACTCTGTAGATTATTTCATTATGTAACCACCCTTCTATGCTAACTCCAAAAGCAAAAGAGCTGCTACAGATGGTTTCTGATGTCAATTCTTTCCTCATCATAATTGTAAGGCATTAGAACAATTGACAGCTTAAATAATATCCAGCCAGGCCAGACCCATTTTGCTTTCAAATAAAATTAGAAGTATGATCATTATGGGCTTATCCAAATGCTTCCTTCATCCCCCCACTTTGCATATTCAAAAAAGTTAAGCTCTGATTGTTTCCCACACTCAGCTGACACACAGAATGCTTCAGTATTAAATTATTCAATCAGAACTCAGAATTAGATTTGTCCCAGACTCACTCTGTGCCTCCTTAGTCTCTTACAAATGATTTAAATATGAAAATGAAAGCTGGTATTTACTGGAGCTAAAAAAAAATACAGAAGAGCAACATAAAATAGAATAAAAGTTTTAGTTTCACAGAAAAGAGAAGTAAAGTTTCCTGTGAACCAGATTATTGTATCTTTTACATTCTGGGTCACAATATAGGAAAAAAAGGCTGTACTTTCATAACATTTCATATCTCCATCATCAAGCTTCAGCCATCATCACTAAAAAGACTGAGATGATTTCCACAGCAGCATGTGAGTGCTTCAGTCAGGACAGCAAGGAGTTATGTAGAGGTGCAAGTAGGAAAAATACCATTGTAGGCCACCAATCTACGAGTTATTTTCTTGCTCCATTATGCCAACTGTTATCAGAAGACATTACAGCCATAAACTGCAAGAAGTTCACTGTCTCTTGTTAGCCATGCAGGAGTTTACTACAATCAACACAGTGAATGTTCATGACAGACTGGTATATATTTTAAATTGAAATTATCTTATCAAGTATTATTAAGAGGACATCAACTGAAAACAATCTATTAGAGCAGTTGATGATATGTAAGAAGAAATAAGCTCTTTATCAATTTAGCTGTAGTGCTGGAAATAGAAAAACAAAGTATGGCAGAATTATTTCACTCCCATCAGTTATCATGGTGTCAGTTATCCAAAAGTAGGGGAAAATGCAGAATTAATCAAAAATGTAAATCTAGCCAAAAGGAACATATCTTACATTATGACACACTGATTAGTCTATAAATGCCAGTAAAGCTTCCACTTTGGAAAAGCCATTTATACTAATATAGTGTAATCCTTTTCCTACTTAGCACAATAAAATGTAAACACAGCTATAATTAGAAGAAACTGTGAAAAGGGTTCATGATTTTCTTGGTAGAGAGTATAATGAGTCCTTTTCATTGTTGTGTTATTTGCTACTCTTTCTTTCTTTCTCGTACTAGACCAGATGCCATGAAAAGTGACTACAGAATTCAGTGGTATTATCCAAGAAGACACTGGTGACCAGCATCCTACAGGCCTGCCTGTGTAGCCTAAAAAGTACTTTCCTGTCGTATTCTTACTTGGGAAAAAAACAAAAAGCAATATAAAACTAGGACTAACATTTGACAAGAAATCAAGCTTCCCTTCCACCAGAGTTGCCCTTGGCTGCTAGTCTGTTAATGCATTGTGTAGTATATTTCTTTCTTTCTCGTCTCTCATTGCTGATTTACATAAATTCGTAACAGACTTGAGCTGGTGCAGACTCCTAACAAAGACACTGGACAGTAAAAGCTTCCTGTGTTCACTGAAATACTTCATTCTACAAAGACAGCTGCAGGATACCTGTATTCATTTAATTTCAAACACCATCACAGCTTCTTCTTCATGACAAATTTCAATTCTTAGATGAACCCAAGTATGTGATGTCAGATGCATGTAATGGAATTATATTTCAATACAACAGCAGATCTAGTGATATCTATGTATTTGGTTAAACCTACTGATATCTATGTATTTCCAATGAAGTCCATGGGAGGTATGTATTATTCCACTTTACAGATCTAGGAGAGTTATAGAATACAAAGAGCAGAGAATTTGCCAAGACAACTTAGAGCTTATCAGCAATAAGAACATGCATTTCTCAGCTGCAGGTAAACCAAAGGAATCTTACTCCTACCTGAGTTACAGTCATCTTTAAGCAACTCAGCATTCAAAATCAACTTCTGTCCCTGGATGACAGCACAGATATCCCAAGCTTTAAGTACTACATTCAGATTTTACTGTGGTGATACCCATATCCCACCTCTGTCTTCTGTCTTGCTCTCTGCAGAACAGAATACTGTACACTGAGATTTACTCAGGCAGGTAGGTCTTTTGACTTTTTCTAGTAAAATTAGGCTGCTTATCAAAAACTGTAACTTTGTCCAGATTAATTTCTTTTGACTGAAACAGGTTAGGATGTGCTCACTGGAGTGGCAGAGAGGAGAAGCAGTAACCACAGGGAGAGTGCAGAGGAGGAAGAAATGAAAAACAGCTGGTGGACAATAACCTGTTCAGTGGTACTGTAAGAATCCCAGAAAGCACAGTGCACAAACCAGAATCTGTAGTCCAGCTTGAAGGAAAGGTATGTGCTGTGCTAGGAGGAGAAATTAGCTGGTTAGCACTGCCCTAACCTGAACCCTGAACAATTGCCAAGTGAATGCTCCCTGAGAGAAAGCCCAGGCAGCTGAACTAGAAGAATGGTAAGAGCAGAGGTTGAAGGTAAATTACAAGTTTCAAAGGAGAGGAGAAAAAGGTCATTGATTTACTTCTCATCCACATACTTAAGGCAGCCTCTCACAAGCAGTAAGAGTGAATGTAAATCAAAAAAACAAGGCCACCATTTAGCAGGGTAGCTAGTGTGCAAATTAACACTGGCATAACTATATGTAATAACAATATGGTCATATCACAACTTAGATTAGAGTAATTTATTTTTTTTCTGTATTCCTCTTAAAACTGTGAATTACAGAAGTGCAAGCCATGTCCCCTTGTGAATAAAGACACCTGCAATTATAAAGTGACCAAATAATTGCAGTCCTAGCTGCAATACTCCTTGGTGATGTAGACTGCTAAAAATTAAATGATACTTTCTTGCAGCTCAAAACAGCCTGTGCAAACCTAAAATTAGCACAACCCCCTCCTCCAAGGTGTTTTATCCATTCCTTTAAAATATTCACATCAACCTGAATATGAATTAAATGCAGCTTCTCTTCTTTTTCCTCTTTTAAACAAAATCTGCATTTCAAAGCAAATAGACATTTTTTTGTTGGATAATGAAGAGAGTATCTGCCTATTTTTCCTTTTGTGTTTCATATCTCCCCTTTTCAATTTTGCATCTTAAACCCCCTAATTCAGCTGGTAAGATGTGCATTGTCTGAATAAGCACATGTTATAAACAATCAGAGGGTCCATTTTTTAATTGGTACAGTCCTTCAAGATGATACCAATAGCTGTATCATGGAATAGTTAGAGCTGGAAATGACCTCTGGAGAGCATCTAGTCCAACTCCCTCTGCTGAAAGCAGAGTCCACTAAAGCAAGTTGCTCAGTATCTACAGAGAAAGAGAAGAGTGTTGCTATTGCATATCCTTTTATAGTACAGAGCAGGCTCATTCTCTGATGATATTAGGATCCTACATAGCTGCATGCACAAAAGCTCCATAAGAAATAATTCCCATGTTTCCCATGCAAATAAAAATTATTCAACAAAAGACTACAGCACTATACATAAAAAGGTAACTACAATTATAGATATGCTCAGTCTTCACAAAGTGTCTATTTCATCATAGAACAGAAGCATGAGAACAAAAGTAACACTAAAGATAAATTAAATTATACTGTCATAAGGAGCCACCAAACTGTGCTGTGTTTTAAGGGTTGGCCAAGGGCATGATGTGGGAATGCTTCAGTGTGGGTACACCTGGAACACGCACTACTTGAGGATGTACTTTTAGACATTAATTAGCTACTGGACAAAAAGATAAATAAAGAAACATTAGGTATGTAGTAATTTTTTTTTTCTTGTAATTCTGCCTAACTGGATATATCCATCACTAACAGATATTTAACCTATTTTATAAATAGCAACATGAAGTTTATGTCATCCTAGTAATTTATACAGACATAATTCTTCAGTAAGATAGAGCTGATACATATATAGACATTTTATCTAGAAATTCTTGCAAACAGCATTCTACAGGTTCTAGGAGCTCAGGCTGTAATCCTCTGATGCATTTCTGCATCAACAAGGAAAAGCAAATCCTGAAATAGCAAGAACTACTCCAAGTAGAGCACCACTGTTTAGCTTCAGAATTACACTATCTGCAAAGTTGGTACTGCAAGTTCAATGAACTTCAGTGCTGTTCATTACCACACTGACATCTGCAGAGAAAATTACACTGGCTTCCTTGGGGAATGGATTTTTACCTGGAAAACACAGTGGGGAAGGCATGTACAAGTATCTCTAAATTGGGGCCCAAGTGGAGAAATCTATAATGGATTTATACATGGAAAATAAATGGATTTATTTTAAAAATTTAACAAATTTCCAGCTTTTCACTGCAACCTCTCACCATATAGTCTCTTTTAAAAAAAAGTTTTCCCTCAGAATATCCTGATGATTGTCATTATTTTGGAAGCCTGGTTACATTCAAGAGCAAATATGGCCATTTTGAACATATGCTTGACTGGCCATGCTTTATAAAAACATATACTCTAAACCAAAAATGAAAATCAGGATGACTCGCCAACTGGATTGCAAGCTAAAAAAATAGAGTTTTAAAATATCGTGTAATGTTAAAGAAATAAGTAGACAAAAAAAATTCACAGGAACTAAAGTATTTACCAAGATGAGCAGTTCATTTTCCTCATTTCAGAAGCTCAAAGAGAGGCAGAAGTCCCAAACAAATTTCAGTGACTGCATCAAGCCACAATTTTCTCAGTGTGCCATAGGCTATCATCCTCACTAGTGTAAAAACATTTTGTGAAGCAGCAAAAATAAGAACAGATATAGAGAGAAAAATTTAAATATACACTTAGAACCAACTAAAACTCACAGTTTTCAAACAAAAATTCTTCCCTTCTGGGAAGAAAAGGATGCCTCTACTTATCTGAGTGAAATACTGGACTCAGGGAAAGGCAGGTCAGTTTTTGTCAGGGAAGTGACATTACAGGATGGAAGCTGAAAGATGAGTTGAGATGATGTGTGGAACATCTGCAAGTAGAAAATGCCAAATGTTTGTGCTTCTTTTCTTCCCTTTCACAGCAACTCTAATGATCAAAGGCACATGCCTGTAAATGCTAGCAAAGTCATGACAAAGGTTAAGACTAATCCACATACTTGAAGAATCAAAAGATTCTTCAAGCACACAGCCCTTTCAAATTAGAATTTAAGCAAGTGGAAATTAGAAAGCAGGAGAGATTAGCATCTTTGAGAATTTTGCATTTCTGCTTAGGTAGATGCTTGTTCACATAGATAACAAAGCAGAAATACAAGGGAAAATGTTCTCTCCCAGTTTCAACTTTATGTGGTTTTTTAAAAACTCAGATATGGGACAAGACAACCAGATTTGAAATATAAATTCTGTATAAAACATCCACCATAAACTAGTCACAAAGAATGAATATGGATGTATTATCCTAGCTGTAGCCTGCAACTTCCAAATAGAAAATTACTGCAAGCTTGAAGCCCACTTGTAAAATCTTCAGTTTGAAAGATGTAATAGCTGGAGGAAGACTTTGTATGACTGCAGTATCTTGAGTTTCACCAAAATTTTACCAGGATACAAAGCAAGGAAAGACCCAGGAAATTGCTGTGCTGGATTTGTTCACTGGGAGATGTAACCAAGACCTCTGAAATCAGGGCTAAAGAAAAGTCTCCTGGGCCAGGTAATTGAATGTCACTGCCAAAAGCAATTCACTCGCTTCAGTGAGAATAAAAATTACTTATTTTCAAATACATATATAGATATATACATAGTGCATTGACAATTTGCATACTGCATTACAAATCTCAGGCATTAAATGAACAAGTTTAGAGTATTCAAACTTGTGAAAAAAAAAAAACAGGGAAAGTTCCACTGCTTTCAGTAAAAGTAAGGAACTATGGTATAAAAAAATTTAGATAATCACATTATTATATGTTTTCCTTATCATTACATTATCAGATCTAGCTGAAAATTCTGATATTTCACGTAAAGGTTGACTAAGGGGGTCAGGTTGGTTTATCTACACTTACACTGAAACTCTCATTTGGTTACAATTTTCTTTCAAACAGATTTCCAACACATTTTTATTATTTGTGTCTCAATAAATTAAGTATCGTTAATGTACTTGCCACATATTCTGCAGATAGAATATTACAGGAATAATAATTATAAAAAACAACCTTTTTTTGGGGAGATCCAATTGCATGTCGTAATGTTCTCTACTGAAAGTCTCAGGTAAAAAAAATAAAACAGATCTTAAGATTCTCATCCTTTAAAAGAAATGAAAAGAAGAAATCCACTGAAGGTTGTCTCTTAATGTGTTTTTCCTTAAATTAGTGTTAGGGAATGTTGGAGGGGAGCAGTGTTATGTCCCCCTCACCCCTTGTTTTTCTTTGTGGGAGCAAGCTATTGTACAATAAAAATGTCTTTTCAGTAATTTGTCATCTGCTTTGAAATCATTCTTTTCATTATAACCTTTTGTTAAGATCAGGCAATAGAACACGTCTCCTTCTGCAGAAAAGCAGAAATTAAATTTCTAGTACGCACTGGGTGGATGAGTTCTACTGACAAATTGTATTTCATGAGCATTAACACAGTTGAAAGATGAAGATATTTGATACACTTATATCATACCTTGTATAAAAATTTGAATTAGTACACATTATCACGTTTGTATTCTTAAGTTTAAATTCAGTATCACAAGCTCCTCCTAAAACTGGTATAATTTGACAAATGTTAAACTTTATACTTTCACAAAATTATTTCTGCTTATTCACTTTGTGTATACATATGTATTGGAGAAAGCAAACAGAGCACATTTTGACTTAGAATCTAAAATCGTGTCTTCACCTACTCCAACGTCCCCTGCAAAGTGGCAGTGCTATCATAACCCTTATTTCCAAACAATTTCATATTATTGGAAGTCCTGCATAAACAGAGACTGCAAGCTTGGACTTTTATGACTGCCCTACTGCCCATATTTCATGAAGCCTGAAGAAAGTTTACAAACCTACTTCTTTACAGAAAAATGTCCCTCTGCTTTTAGCGGTCAGATATTTCAACTACTTCTCATGTCGTGATGTGCAGAGACCATGCTGCTAATGCCTACACTTGTGCATATAAATCTCTAATCTGTCAATCCAGTTGCCTGTGAATAGTCTCTTTAGGGTGGGTTTAAAGCAGTGGGAAGTCGACCTACACGAGAGAGCTCCCTTGTAAACTGACCGGAGGTCAGTGTTATTATCTCTGTAGGCTACCAATGGTGCATTTGTTCCACCCTGTGTATGAGTCATTCACTTATAATAAGCTCCACTGCGCTTTGAAAGTGCTGGGAGGGATGGGCACAGCAGCTTATCTTCTGTCAATTGGCTGAAGCACAAGACGACTCCAAAAAGAGATGTCCTCAGTATTTAACTGCTCAACTAGAAGATGATTTAACTTTGTTATAAATAAATTAGAGACCTTACACCCAAATCCCAGTAGAAGTATGCTGTAATCCCACTTTCTATTCAGACTGCCACTTAGCCATATACTTCACCCACTTTTGAAGTTCTCATTGTTTATAAATACCTGCTGAAGATGTGTATTATCAATAGCAACTTCCATTAAAAGCAAAAATAGTTAAGAAAGCCAGTTTAAGCAATTAAAGTACAACTACACTATCCAGATGTAATTCTAGATCCAAGAATTTATCTTTCAAATATAGAATTTAAATAATGGAAATAAGATAAACTCAGTATTTAAATGAAAGTAAGTTACATATAGATTTAGGTTCAAATTTTCCAGATGCAAAACCCCCATACGGTTTCAAGAGAGTGGAACATTTCTCTTTTATAGGTTTCTTGAGGGAGTGAGAGAGGAAGGTGAAAGGAAAACACAATAAAACGAAACCAGTTCAGCATTCCTGCAATCACTGACATTTGTAAACAGCTGTGGGATTCATGCAAAAAACTATTCTCCTACTCAACATATTTGTAAAACATATTTACACGTAGCTGATTATAAATTTTAATACAGAAGTGTCATTTAAATGTTTCATACACTCTTTTTATGAGGCACTCTTGTTAGTCTCGGAATTCCTTCCACAATTTAGCTGCTGCTGTTTTTTCCTAAGTTATTCCATCTCTTTGAGGTCTCTCCTTAAAAGCCTATCTACCTGTCCTCTTTATAAGATGTGGCATTTTTAGATGGTAGACTATAGAACCAAGGAGAAGTTAGTTTAAGCTTTCTTAATACAAGAGACAAAAGTGTCAAGACACATAAATTTCTGTGGCTTTGTCTTGAAAAGATACAGAGCAATACAACTTGTCAGCTTGACAATTCTTCCAGGCTTTGTTTACTGTTCTTGAAACATTCACAGAATATGAGATCACCAATCAGACAAGGTCAGAATATCATGCTATCCAAATGCTGGATAAAATATAGCACTGAGCATGCAAAGTGAATGTCATACATCATTACAGAGGAGCTCAGATTACTGTAGGCACACAGTACCAGGCTTCAGTAGCAGTTGGATTTAATGCCACATCTACCACTTTGACAGACCGCCCCAAAATAACTACATATATAATTTATTTGAATAACAATACATTTTTATTTCCTTTAACAGTGTTACAGAGCCATGAACAAAATGCACAATCATTTTCTGAGTATCCATCTTTTCCATTTCGCAATACATTTCTGAAACTTATTCATGCCCTTTCCTTGTTATGTGATGCCTTCTTTCAATTCAAGTACCAAATGTGGAGTCATTTGCAAAGCTGAAACAGTAGAATACAAACAAGGGGCGGAAAGGTCAAAATAGGCCTGACATCTTTACAGGCCTGTCTTCCCACTGACAGATTTCCCAAAACACACTGTGCTTCTTGTTAAGCAAGTGTCACCAGTTTCTTTATTGTCTTCTTCCAAGGTGTTAAACAGCTCTGTACTGTTTGATAACCTGTCATCACCCAACAAATGTTAGCAATAAAGAAAAAATGCACTAGCTTTCCATGACAGCATAATAAAACATGCTCAAGAGCTTGTCCCTAAATTCACTATTTGATAAAACTACAATAAAAAGTACAACTATAGGTTGTTTTTATATAGGAGGTTTTTCAGCTTTTCCCCAGAAAAAAAAAAAAGCAACAAAAACCCAAACTGATGCACTTAAAATGTCACCCCAGTCTAACTGATCCATCGAGTTTCTGTGCAAGCACTAAACACACTTGCCACACACGCAACTGTTTGAACTGCACTGACCTACCCAGAAAACTGACAACTGTGGGGGTAAAACACATTCAAATTATTACAATATGGCACTTTCTTCTTTCAATTCCATGGTGAACAACTTCTTTTTTTTTTTTTTTTCAATAAGAGCTAGACAATTAAAACCACAACTCATTTTTCTGAGAAGAGGAAGGTGTGGTAGGCAGATGGCAGAGGTGCACAAAGCCTCCACTAGGATCCTGCTGGCAGGGCAGGAGTGATCCCCATCATTTGTTGGTAAAGATGCAAGTATGTGATCTGCCTACACTACTATGCTGCCTGCTCAGTGCTCTCTCACCACCCTCCTGTGCCCTTGCATTTTTTTTAACAGAGTACCATGAATGTCTTAACGTTTTTATATAATCTGCCAAAAGCAGAAATTTAAATAGCCACTAAGTGCACCATACAATTCACAAACCCTTTTAAATTGGTATTACATCTGACAATCTTTCTACCATAGAACCAGTAAAAAGGGGGAAGAAAAGCTGAATTTCTAATTAATTCAATCTTCCTCTATTAATGATTAAAAACATTCATGTATATGAATAGTGTTTGCAAATCTATTTTGCTGTTGATGTTGTCAGGATAAAAATCTTTAAAGTACTGCCTATAGATAAACCCACTTCCTTACAATAATTACTTTCAAGTGTATTATAAAGCAAATTTGCATAATGTTGGACTCAGGAATAATGAGGAGAAATAAGTCTTTCCCTGAAGATGGTGATGACCTACTTACTTGCCATTTAAGGAATTAAAGTCCTCAATCTCCAATACTTTCAAGCACTTATCAAACCTAGAAAACATGAAACTCTGATGACTTCCCCTACAGATGGATATTACTTTGAATGAAATGCACATTGTGATTTTTTGCACCACTATTATTATTTAACAAAAAATGTATTTCCAGAATAAAGCTACACTAATTTAGTTCTCCTGGTTTCAGTTAATTTAATGGGATGGGTAGAAATTAAAATGAAAAAATGAGGCAAGGAAGCTACCAACTAAACATCTTTTTAAAAAAAATTTCATATGTAATTTAACTATACATTAATTTTAAAATATTCAGTTATGAAACAGGAAGATTTAATTCATCTTTTGAAGAAAATAAGCAATTAGAAGGGGATTATTTTCTGTATCCTGGCCCCATCACAAACATAGGTTACAATTATCACAGAGTTGTGTATGACACAAAGTGAAACATGACTTTGGATGAAGAAATTGTACAGCAGGAACAGCTGAAACACAATACTTCTGTCATGCAGATACCTTCAATGATAAATAGGAAAGGAAAATAGAACACTGAATAATAGATGAGCAGAACAGATCACCAGTGGAATAAGGTTGGAGAGTTTCTGTGAAAAACAGTGTTTCTTTAAGAAATATTTGCTGAGCCAATGCTCTTCCAAGGTGGCAAAGACAGATTTGGCAGTGTCTTCATTGATTTAAATACTTACTCATCAGCTCTACTGTCTTGGTGCTTCTTTACAGCTATAAATCCTAACATTTCAAAATCTCACCCAAAAAACTACAATACTTCCCTTGCTCCAAGCCCTATAGGAGCTTTAGACCTGCCACCTGCTGAGTGAATAATGGTATCCTCAGATATCCCTCAACAATATGGTCCAGAAGCAAACAAGAGTTAACAAGTGGAGCCAGGCTGAGCTCTGGCTGCTGGGTCTGACCATACCTCCCTCCCCTGAGCATTCCTGCGAGCAAGCTTGGTTAGCTCTCCTCCCAATAAACTGCATGCACCAGGCCAGGAAGGTGTTTGGTGCTCTGCACTGCATTCTCAGGCCAAACTGAAAGAATTACAGATTTAGGAAAAGCAGCACATGAGAATCCATGTAATGTTAAAGCCTGATTTAAGTGGACAAAATTTGGAAAAAAGTACTAACTACAGTTTAACCAATATTCTGTTGTTTATTAGGGTTAACACAGTGGTCATATTTATGTCAAACAAAATTAAGTCTATTTTCTTCCCCAAGGTACTCATAGTTCAGTGAGTAACAATGCAGCTAAATGTTTCACATAGACAAAAAAAAAAATTAATCTTTCATTTCTAATATGAAATCGCTTTAAAATTTGATTCTTCATTCCTAGCTCTGGAAAATTTTTACTGTTTTTGGAGGGTGCAGTTCAAATCCCAAGTGCTGTAACTCAGTTTTCTTTTCCTGTTCATACCCTGATTTATTGTGGATATTGAAATTTAATGGATTTTGGATATAACAATATCACATCAATGAGAAAAATAAACATAGTCAGCTGTATTCTTTATTCAAAGTCAAAGGCTGCAAACTCTGACATTTGTTGGAACCCATGGGGTTTACAACTTAAAGCAAACAGAATATTAGATACATTGGGGAAAAGATCCTTGTTCATAATTGCATCTCCTGGTTCATACTCCAAAGGAAAAATATTCCTTTACAGATTTAATTACAGCAATCCTTTAATTTCTACATGCATAAGCTGAAAACACCTACCTGGAACAAGAAATCAAATTTGTACACACATACAGCAGCATCAAAACAGTACAAGGCTGAACAGTTACCCATGTCTTCTTTCATTTCAGCAGAGTGGATCCTGCTGGCATTCCTGCATGGGCAACTCCTCACACTGAACATGAACCCAAAATAGTGCTTCACGTCTCCCAAAAGGATCAAATGCATATGTCAACATTCAGTAAATATGGCTATGATTTTCCCTTTCACTTTACACCCCAAGTAACTGTGCACTTGCATAAAATGAGGATGCAAACCAATGTTAAATTAGACTGCAGGGAGTAGCCTTTTGAACCACTGCAGCCTTCAGGAAGTTTATGCCATCAGACAAAAGGCCTAAATAATTTCCTGTCACTATCTCCATACCAGGACTTCTGTCCGTACAGTTACAGGCCTCCACTCTGCACTTAAATTCCTCAGGCCATTGAAATTAGCTGAAAATAATTGATATGACCAAGATCAGAATATATGCTTGCAATCCATATAGCAGATATAAGTATTATGGAAGAACTGCCAGAACCAGTTACCTTTCTGACCCATTAACCTGAGACTATACCCCAAACTGACTTTAAGCAGAACTTTTTAAGGAAACTCAATAAGATCTACTTAAAATTCATAGCACAGAACCCACTCTTTAACACTGCACCCTTTCAGAAGCATTTTTGTCTGTTGTGCATAGAGAGTTATTCTAATATACAGTCAGTGCTAAACAGCAATTAACTCTTTAGTGTCTGATTAAATATCAGTTAGTGTTACAAAATAAAACTTGCAATTTCTGTTTAAGGACAGACCATGGTTCTGTGCTCAGACAGCTTTCCAATTCTTTGCAGGCACTCAAAAGTAGAAAACAGTCATAGCTCTCACTTCCAGCTTAATGCTTTCCTTACACTCCAACGAATGTGTGGAGAAAAGGGCACTTACATCCCTGCCTGTCTGCCTCAAAGACGGTTGCCTTCCTCTCAGCACAGTAACTCCATCTACCTAAGCACACGTTTATATCTCCTTCAATATTACAGTAATGGAGAAACTCCAAGGGAGGTCACTTGAAAAAGCACAATCTTAACTTACAGATGGGTATAAAGCTTGTTGAAAGTCAGTATTCCTTACTTCAGTGGGTTTTGAATAATGCCCTGGGTCTAGTCAAGCAAAACTCCTTTTAAAGTCAGGGTTAAGATACAGACATATGCAGTGGCTTGAATGTATTTTATTACTACATTAAAGGTCAATGCAAGTACATTCTGTCTTTGTCACTTAACTAGAGCTGTATTTGACCTTTCTCTGCAATTGTCTCCCACAAGGAGATGATACATTTAAACAGACTATTACAGCCTGTTTTGCACTACAAATTAATTAGGTTAATGAAATGTAATAAGATAAAAGTAGGATTCTCATCTCAACTGCAAATTTATAAATTTTGTACAGATTCTATGACTTATTTGAGCTATTAAAATTTCCTAATAGTAATTCAGGCAGCTGAGCTTCAGGAACTAAAACTGTATTTGGGAAACCAAAACCTCAAATACACTTTCATGTCACATATTTTCCTCCACATATAGCATGCAAAGTTATTGAAAGGTAAGAAAAAAATATGTATGAGCTTTGAGCAAACTGAGTGGTGAGAGACCTGGTGAAACTGAAGACTTAGAAAGATAAATCTGTTGCTTGTTTTCAAGAAGATTTACTGCTAATTCTCCTTAATCTCAGTAGTAGCGTCTGTCTTTACTGTCTGACCAGTGTGCTCCAATGATAATCATCCTTCTGCTAGATGTTACTTAATCAACTGCTTTCTAGATGACAAAAATTTACAGCTGATTAGACTGCATAGCTGCATTGGTATTTCAAAAGTTTCTAGGAAGGGATTATTTTTGTGCTCAAATACCTCTAAATAAAGGGTTCTGCAGTCTGAATATCCTTGGATTTTGAAGAGAGTTCACTGAAGCAGATAAAGCCAAGTTAAAGAAGCCTTTAGTGCCAGCTTCAATAAGTATCTGCTGTGTTTATATGTGCACATCCCCGTGCACACATTTCTCCCTTTAGCTGCAGTGTTTGTCTCCATATACCACAGCATATGCAGATTTGAAGTCTAAAGCCAGCACTTGCTTTTCTGAGAACAGAGCTGAGACTGCCATGCTATTACCCTCCAAGCCAGCATTGGCACAATTCAATCATTAATGACAATTTTGTGTCCTTTCTCTGTGAAAGAGGGTTACTTAGTCTTCAGCTGGTTATGCTCAGCATTGGCTCGGTTTGCTCAGTACTCAGGAGTTCAAATTTCAAACAGTGCAGCAATCAGACTTGATTGCCTCCTTAAAACAGATACAACTGGCCAAAAGAGCAAGCTCCAAAAGAACCAAACGCTTCTGTAAACCCATGCTGAAGATCAGTGAGGACCTCAGCAGAATTTAGCATTAACAAAAACCTGGGCTACAGGTACATACAACCAATCTGATCCTTTCCTCCCTATCCCTCATAAGTGCTCTGGCAGTCATGACAATCTTTTAACAAGGGAAAAAAGAAAGCAATTTGATTCTAACCATTTGTCCTAGAGACAGAAAGTTATCAGCAGCATCATTTAGAGTGAAGGCCACCTTCCATAAAGTCCTGAGGTCTGTTCTCCCAAGGCAAAAACATTTATGGTGAACAAAACAGTAAGCAGCAAGAGTTGAGAAGCCAAAACTAGTGTTCTGAAAAGGATATATCCTTTAGGTTGCACAGCATCACACAAAAATAAGTTACAGGGCTTCAGTAAGTTTTTTCCTAGCAGTAGGTTATTCCAGACCTACAGGTTTACTTATCTAGTGAGAATCTAGCTGGTAAGACAAGAATTAGACTGGAAGGATGACAGACATGATCCCATATAGCAACTGTAAAGAATATGAACTTACTTCATGGTCACTTATTTCATGTTATAATACAACTGTTTTTTCAATACCCTAAAAAATTAAACTTGATATTTAAAAATATAGAGTAATACAGAGTACTGCAAATATTGTTTGGATTTTAATTCTGTTTGTTTGTAAGTTCTCAAGGCCCTTAGGAACAAAGGGATTCCTGTAATCACAACACACTTATACACTAATGCTTTTGTATAAACATAAACACTGAATCACAAAGCTCTTTCTTCTATTTCCCCAAACACAAATATCCAGAAACTTCAGTCACCCTATTTATTAGCTAGTACAGCTTTAATCATCTAACCACTATGGTTCTCTCAGCTCCCTCTACCTTTTTATAGATGAATATAAAAAAAATCAAATAATCCATAAGAATGCAAATAATATCACATCTGTCTTATTTCTTATATGCTCATGACTTTTTTATCTGTTTAGCAGAACAATAATCTGATCAAGTCTTATGAACTCTGATTCTATTAAATGGTTTTACCTTAGCTTTTACTAGATGAAACAAAAACAATCTGTCTAGCAGAACAAGAAAGAAATTTTTCTTTATTCCATCATTTTAGGCAAAAACCAAAACATTCATTATCTCACCCTTTTATGGGTGCCACTTAAATCACAGTATGACTGTTCCTGCTAAACTTTACAAAGCTATCCCTATCCTGCTCTAGCTTTATTGTGTAAATAACAGTGGCTCAACATACTCTCCAGCAGAGATGTGAGTTTTCCTGGCTAAGAAACCTGGAATGTTTCAGCTACTTCAGGCTAATGATCTCTCAAATGCACACTAATATGTTTGATAGAAGTCTCTCAGCATGTGTGCACAGAATGCTTAACATAAGAATAACACTACTGTGGGCAGGGCAAATCGCTGACACCATTTCAGACTGAGTTGGATGCTGGAGGCACAAATTAAAACTGTGAGCTTTCATTTCAGTGGGCTTTGACAGATGGAAGACTGCATCAAATCTCTAATTGTTTAAACCATTAACTCGTCTTTCCACCTGCATTATCTTTGGAAAGAGCTCAGCTGGAAGCCTGAAACAATTGCTCAAATATGGATTTCAGGAGTGTACATTATTCTAAAAACAAAGTAAACTGTCTTTTTGAGATAGTCTAACAGTCTGTTTATTTGGCTGCAGAATTTGTAAATTGTTTATCTTTACTTTCACATTTGCCTCTCAGTTCTGAAAGCTCAAAAAATAGCCTTTCAGCCTTCTTGCAGAATCAATCAGGGACCACTGCCTTGGCTACTGGGAACAAGAAAGTTGTATTGCAATTCACAGTGCATTATGATGATCTCCATTTATCTCCAGTCCTTGTAAATGCCACAGCACATGCAGCTCTAAATTATGCCTGCTGGTCTCTTGACTTTCAGTTCCCTACAAAAAGAAAACCTTGTGTAAGGAGCTGTAAAAAAAAATAAATTACGTCTACTTCACAAACTCTCTTGAAATGCCTTTCCCAGTCATTTCATGCCCCTTGCCCCCTCATTTTAGGGCTAAAATACATTTTTCACTAAGCCAGCATCAATGCAGGACTCTGCCCTTTCATGTTACTCTCAGCAGCAATCAACTCTAACTGTTGTTTTTACAGGGAAGCACCTGTTATATGCTCAGCACTTCCAAGTACTTGAGAAGAACAGCCTTGGAATGGTGGAGCTCACACTGTAAAAACACACCAGAAAAGTGGAGCAGGAACAGCAAAAGCTGTGCATTTACATACAGTTTAGCAAGAATTGCCACTAGAAGGCAATGGGATTTTAAGGACAGAAGCTTTGCAAAAGACAGTAGGCAGGAGTCATTTGGGGCTTAGAAAGCCTTTAACAGGGTATCATCACAACATAGCTAGACACTTTGGTAGAAGAGAAACTGGCTGGCTGGTCTCATCCAGAGGGTGGTGTTCCCTAGAGGTCAGCAGACCCTTGGGCATCAGTACTACTGATTATCCTCACCAGTGGCATAGGACTGAGGGGGCCCTGAGCAAGATCCTCTGCAGATGACACCAAGCTGTGTGGTGTGACTGACATGCTTGAAGGACAGGATGCCATCCAGGACAAATTGGACAAGATAAAACAGTGGACTCATAAGAATTTTATGAGGTTCAACAAGACCCAGTGCAAAGTGCTGCACCCAGGTGAGGCAATCCTCTGTATCAATACAGGCTGGGGGATGAAGGCATTGAGGGCTGTGGAGAAGGACATAAGGGCACTGGTGGATGAAAAGCTGGATATAAGCCCACAGTGTGCACTGGCACTAACTGCAGTGTGATCGACAGACTGAGGGAGGAGATTCTGTCCCTCTGCTCTGCTCCAGTGAGACCCCATCTGGAGGGCTGCATCCAGCTCTGGGGCCCTCAGCACAGGAAATACATGCCCCTGTTAGAGCTGGTCCAGAGGTGGGCCACAAAAAGTTCAAATGGGAGAAGGACCTCTTCCAAGAGGAAGAGGTGTGAGAGTTGAAGTTGTTCAGCCTTCAAGAGAAGAAAGGGCTTTGGGAAGACCTTCTTGCAACCCTTCAGTACTTAAGAAGGGCTTATGAGAAAGATGGGTACTGAAATTTTAGTGGTGCCTATTGTAATAGGACAAGGAGTAACAGTTTTAAATCAAAAGAGGGTAAATTTAGATTAGATACAAAGAACACATCTTTTATGATGAATGTGGTGACACACTGGAACGGGCTGCCCAGGGGGTGGGAGATGCTCCATACCTGGAAACACTCAAGGACACATTGGATGGGACTCTGAGCAACCTGATCCAGTTGAAGGTGACCGTGCTCATTGCAGGAGGGTTGGGCTAGATGACCTTCTAAGATCCCTTCTGATCCAAACTATTCTATGATTCTAAGTGGATTACAGGAAAGTTACCAGTCAAAGTAAACATGACACATGAAACTGACCCTTCATCTGTGTGCAGTCAGAGATATGTAAGAAAAAAACTACAGTCATGAAAAAGTGTTAATGTCTTCTGTTTTCCTCCTCAACCCACAAAGTTAACTGCATTCCATTTTTAGAAGCAACATAATGAAACTGCCAGATAACAACATCTGTACATAGAACAAAAACTATAATAGCATTTTCTACCCTCATGAACGTTGGGAATTGCAAGTAAAAATGTATAAGCTCAGAAAACACAAACCTAATAACAACTACATCCAGCCAAAATTCTTCTCTCTCAACACTGAACGCATCTCTCAGATTTTCTCAGTAATGTCACTGAGAATTATGCTTGCAGAAAGAGCGAGAATCCATACAGATTTTATTATGTGACTCTTAATTATAAAATCTCTCTTTAAAAAAAAAAAAAAAATCTCAGATCTATCATTTTAACAAATTATAAACAAATCTCTATCACAAAGCGTGAATGAATATTTTTCAACAGCAGCACTAGGCATTCTGGTTTAGATACTGCATACTCAAACAACACTACTTTAAAAACTGACCTATTCTACTCTTCACTCCCTAGCAGCTGCCATTTCATCCAAAAATAATTTTTTTTTCTATATGTTTCCATTCAGAGAGAACTGATCCAGTATTAAGGAGTTATGTACATATAATCATGTAGCAAAGCTACCTGTTTTAGAAAAAAGCTGAATTATGTTTTAGATCTATACATTACAGACACTACTTCATCACTACTTCATCTTGTATATAACTTGTTCTTCATAATGGTTTAAAATAATCACTTAGCTAACTCAGAGTTTGATATATCATAACAAACATGATTAGTTGGAGGGGAAAAGGAGGAATAAGCCCAAAGTAGGTTATATTTGCCTACCTACAGACACAACCCATGTCAAGATATTACTTAAATACAGTCTGAAGATGACAGGCATGAATATATTTCTTGCAATATTTAGCCAAACACTTCGTGGTGATAGAAGACTTTAGGCCAGCTTGCATAAGAAAACTATGTCCATCAGTTTCCAGCTTTAACTGTATTTGCCCAACCAGACAATAACCTCTGCAAAGGTTCTATCTTCAATTCCTCTGCTGAACCAGCTGTTGGCAACAGAAACTGAAGTTTTATGTAGTCATGTATGTGGAAAAAAAGAAGGGAGCATCTGTTTGTCTGGTTCTCTCCCCAAATAAGCTTTTTACCCCTGTGATGTCTAGGAATGAGTAGAGCTGACTGAGATCCAGGTGCTGGTCCCATGATTGTGTTAAGAAATACTGAGCCCAGCTCAATCCAGTCCCGTTTCCTTTTCAGTCTCTCCACGTTGCAGTTCTACTTCCAAATGCTGTTGTTTATGAGTCCACCTTTGCATAACTCAGCAAGTCTCACAGGCTGCCAGCAATCTACTGGTAAAGTAAAAGAAAATAAATGCTATATTTTAACTTTAATTATCTAGATCAAATCTGAATGGGACCTCAGTACACAAACAATTCTATACCATGTAGTATCAATCTTAATGAGGGTGTCAGTGCTAGTGGAAACATTCATGGGGTTCCTGGGAACGTGAAGGGCTGAAGAATGTATGTGAAATCCTTCTACACAAACAGTTTGAATCCACTCCCCTTGTTCTGAACAGAGTCACAGCTTTCTAGCAGCACAGTGGCTTCCAACTCCTCCTGTCAGCCATGCTGCCTTCCTAAAGGAACAGCCCTTAATTCCTTTGAGATAATTCTCTGGTGTTTCCCTGTTGGTTTCTGTTACATCAGGAATCCCTGGCTTGTCTCTGTAAGCCTGCAAGTGTGTTCCAGTGTGGCCAGCACATTTCAGAGTCACTGGCAGAGGGTCCTCACTGGCAAGCTGTCCTTCACCCACCCACAAGTTTCTCACCCCACAGCTTGTCAGGCACAAGCCTGATCCTGTCCCCCTCCCCTATCACAACGAGTTCAAAGCCCTGTCAATGAGCCTCTCTGGTTCCCAAGCAGCAACTCTCCTCCTTACTGGTACAAGCATGTCATTGTCAAAAAACCAAAATTTTGGTGGTGATACCAGCCACAGAGCCATGTATTAATAGACTCAGCCCATCTGTTTCTTCCAATGTTGCTGCCTTGAACTGCAAATATAGAGGAAATCGTAACTTATGCCTCAGATTCCCTTACTAAACATCCCAAGGCCCTGAAGTCCTTTTTGATTGTCCTCAAACCACATGTTGCCACTTCATCATCCCCCATGTGGAAAATCAGTAATGAGTAGTAGTCTCAGGACGACTCCAGATTAGGAATTTTCCAAATGACACCCCTACCCAGGCCCCAGGTAGGCAGCAGACCTTCCTATGAGTTGGGCCTGACTGGCATACTGGGCCCTCTGTCTCCTTAGAAAGGAATCATCTGCAACTCTGCAAGCATAAATACAAACAAAACAATGGATCTATGAATTAAGTTAGACTAAGAAATTTTGGTTTCAAACCTTTTTCCAAAGAAGTTCACAAACTTCATCAACCATAATGCCAATTTTATCTCAACAGTGGAAGCCAACCAGTCAATTGACAAGAATCAAAAAAAAGAAAGCCCTCAGTCTGCTTCAATGCTGTGCCAATAGACAAGGAGGAGTGCATGACAGCAGTGAATTAGAAAACTATTGCAACCAAAAATGACAATTTATGTAATAATCCTATAGCTATCTTAATTATAATGAAGTATTTTAACATATTGAAATTACACGTCAAAACAGAACAAGCATTCAAGAGCTCTCTTGTGCTTCATCTTGAAAAACAGACTTCTGCAGAGATCTTACTAAATTAGATTTAATGTAAAATCATTTGTGCATATTTTGCTGTTCCCAGTCATCTGAGATATTTAACAGAATCACAGAATGAGTAAGGCTGGGATCACACTGGGTCAGCCAGTCCAACCTCCCTGCTCCAGCAGGGTCATCCCAGAGCACATTGCAAGAATTCCATCCAGATGGTTCTTGAATATCTGCTGTGAAGGAGATTCCACATCCTCTCTGGGCAACCTGTTCCAGTGCTCAGTCACCCGCACAGTAAAGAAGTTCTTCCTCATGTTCAGGTGGAACTTTCTATGCTCCAGTTTCAGCCCATTGCCTCTTGTGCTTGGCACCATTGAGAAGAGCCTGGGTCTAGCCTCTTGACACCCTTCCTTCAGACAGGCAACTGAGAGGGAACCTCATCTGCTTCTCAAGGCTGAACAATCCCAGCTTCCTCAGCCCTTCCCCACAGGAGAAATGCTCCAGTCCCTCAGTCATCTTTGTTGCCCTCCATGGGACCCAGGGGCTCCATGTCTCTCCTGTCCTGAGTAGCCCAGAACTGGACAGAACACTCCAGATGTGCCTCACCAGGGCTGAGCAGAGGGGCAGGATCACCTCCCTTAACCTGTTGGCAATGCTCTTCCTAATGTCCCCAGGATCCCATTGGCCTTCTTGGCCACCAGGACACACTGCTGGCTCATGCACAGGTTGTCCATGTCCACCAGGACTCCCAGGTCCTTCTCCACAGAGCTGCTGTACAGATCAGCCCCCACCTTGTGCAGAGGGTTGGACCCCAGGTGCAGGACCCTGCCTTTGCCTTTCTGAATTTCAGGCAGTTCCTCTCTGCCCATCTCCTGCCTTTGCTTTCAGAATTTCAGGCAGTTGCTCTCTGCCCATCTCCCCACCTTGTCGAGGCCCTTCTGAAGGGCTGCACAGCACTCAGGTGTATCAGCCACTCCTCCCAGCTTTGTGTTGTCACTGAATTTGCTGAGGAGGCATCTGCCCTCTCATCCAAGTCACTGATGAACAAGATAAACAATACTGGGCCCAGTATTGAACCCTGGGAGATACCAAAAATGACAGGCTCCAGCCAGACCCTGTGCCACTGATTAAATCCCTCTGCAATGTGCCCCTCAGCCAGATCTCTATCCATCCAGTTCACCCTTCCTGAGTTTGTTTACAAGGATATTCCACAATCTCATGCTCACTGCAGCCAAGGCTGCCCCCAACCTTTACATCTCCAACAAGGCCTTCCATGTTAGTAGTAGTAAGGTTGAGCAGCACATCATTCCTTGTGGAATCCTCCACTACCTGTCACACTCATATAAACCTCCCCCACTGAGGTGCTGAGAAGCAGGGAAAGGAATTTGCAGTTTTAAAAGGTTAACTGAATTCCCTGCATCACTTTGAAAATTTCAGTCAGCTAAAGCTGACTTTAAAATTGTTTAACTTTGCATTGCAAAACACGGAAAATCAAAGGCATCCTAAAAAGACAACATTATGCTTCAGTTCAGCTCTGCTAACAATTTGACTAAGTTTATATTTATTTATTTTCTAAATATGGCAAAGCTGCTTTCTTAAGGAAAATACATTACCTTCCTAAGAAAGAATGAAAAACATAGGGTAACATGACTGTAAAGCACATGTTAAGTAACTTAAAACTTAAACTATCATTGTTTTGTAATACAATATAATATTAATGTGCAGCATTCTTACATCAGTTTTGAGATACTGACACAATCTTAAGATAAAATTGATGACAGCTTATATACACTTTATGTGGATTTGATAAACTTGGGAGTGACTCAGAGACATATTCCTGTAACCTCTGCCCTGCTTTAAAACATGGGCTACTTTTCTTGTATGATTTCTTTTTTGTTGGGCAGACACAAACCATTGGAAAACCTTTCAGATTACTTACCACAGCAGCCTTCATAATGAAATTTAAAAAAACCTGTATCAGGATCACTGTGGAATGAGCCCCTCATGCTTTCCTGCAAAGGCAATTCAGTTATCATGAAATATGTCCTTTGCACATATGTTTGGGGTTTTCAAGAAGAATTTTAAGAATGATAAGATTTCATTGCAGAAATTAAATCCTTAGCAGTGTGGCACAGCTAACAGGAAATGTTCCATTCTTTTCTTATATTGACACTGTCATACCCTGGATTTTAATACTGATAAAAGCAATCAGCTTTGTTTTATTTACCTACAATGGAACAGTCAAAAAAATGGTCCATTTCCAATCTCATTTATGTCAACAGAAGCTAGATCAGTGAATGTGCAATTTCATTCTTTAAACGTATGCAAGAAATCAACATGTGTTAAAATCAAGGGTTAGCATCAGCATTTAACATGGATTGCATTATTGAAACAATACAGAACAATGCTATTTAGATTTGATTCCATTTTCAGTACAACCTTCATGAATAAAGAATAATTATTCAAGTTAAAAGGCCTAAATTACTGTAAAAATATAGACAAAAATGCAGTTTCCATGATGTTTATGAAGAGTCAGCAACAAATGTGCAAGTCCATTTGACCCACTAAAGCTCCCAAATTGTTGCTGCTTCCATCCAGGCACCATCGAAAGACTCTGGCACAGGAGAATCAGTTGACAATTAGCTCACCTACCCTTTAGGCTTTCGGGGTTTAAGTGTCAGAATGGGAAAGGGGTATCAGTAGACTCACTGGAATTTGTATCAAGAATACTTTCAAAGAAATTCCGTTTCAAGATAAAAATAAATACCCAATGAATGAAATGTTGAATGTTGAAATATCCTGGTGCTGTTGGAAGAAGATTTTAAAGTTATTGACAGTTTTACACTTTTCTGACCAAAAATACTGAAAAACCCACAAATGACATATCAGTTTCTAGCCAGTGTAAACTTTCTTAAAACAAAAGAATTATGTTGGTTTAACTACACTTGATATGTATCCTCCAACATGGTTCCTTTGTCCTGAAAGAGTAAATCACTTTTAATTTTTGGTATTTTATTACAGGTCAGGGTTTCCAAATAAAATATAAACAGACACTTTCTGAAAACAGGCTAAAAAGAAAAGCACTTAATCTACAGAAAAGAGACTGAAAGCAGATAGGTAACGTAAATGAGAAAGGAAAAACAGGATTTACCTTTGAACACTGTTTATGATTCTGGCACCAAGCAAGTGACCCATTGTTCTGAAAGACAAAGGAAATTGACATCAGTATCAGTATTTCTTTCAGGCTAGACATGCTCACCCTAACATATTTAAATGGAATACACCATTTAGTTCTGCTTAGAGAATGATGTTGTGCCACAACATGAGTACCAATCCTGACTCCTAGTCCCTTGTGTGGAGTTAAAGGCTCACACAAGTGTAAAGCAAACATAAAAAAGTTAGGAAAGCGTTTCAGCAGGCAGGTTTGGTGGCAAACAGATCAAAGTCATCTTTTAGTCCATCTTTAGAACACCTGCTGTCTTGAATTGCTAAGTAGTAGACAAAAGGTAACGCTTGCATTTAAGAAATTGATATAGATTAGTAGTGATTCATGAAAAGTCCATTAGTTGCATTTCGATATTGCACAACACTTAAAATAAATTGTCAAGCAAAGATAATGAACAACCTTTAAGTAAATGGAAAATTGAATTAAATGCAACATGGGTTTGCAAAAGTCCCCTGTGCCAGTTTCATTCTCTATTTTTGATTAAAAAATGCATTTCTGAGATAAGGAAACACTACTGCTCTGATTTATCCTGACTGCAATAAAACCACCAATACAGTATAACATGCAAAATAATAATTTAAGCTAAAGGAAAAGTAAACATAATGAGAAGAGAAAGAGAATTATGAAACTGGCACAGGAAAAAACAGCAACTTGCTCTTCTTCTAAAGACATTTCTGAAGGGTCAATTGTAGAAACGGTATTTCCTGGTTAAAAAAATCCACAGCTCAGAAGTGTATGTTTGTGGTGTTAAAAGATGAAACAAAATAATGATTTACTTTCTGTATAGTGGAAGATTGAAACAACATCAGGAAGACCTAAGTGACTGAACATGAGAACTCTGCAACACATCCTAAGCTGACATACTTAGGACATTATATGTATGTGTTTCTTCCATCATTTGTAAGTCCATATTTTGGAAACAGAATGTATGAAGATTCAGGTAAATTTATTGTTCAGAATTGGACTACAACTGTCAGTCTAGGAGGGAGTAAAAGGACACCCTTTCATAGGAATTAGGCAAGGTATTCCTGCAAGTGATATGACTGCAATATACCCTCACTGTTGCCTTACAGATCTGGAAATCAGTTTCCAAGAAGGAGGAGTTCAGGTAGGCCATAATAAAAAGTACTAACATAGCAACATTATACCTTTTTCTCTCCTTTTTAAACTTTTTTTCTTTTATATGTTGGTTTCATCTGCCATAATTTTCTCCACAGTAGCTAGTATGGTTTATGCTTTGGATCTGTGCTGGAAGCAGTGTTGATAACACAGGGATGTTTTTGTTACTGCTGAGCAGTGCCTACAAGTGCTTCCACACAGCATCAAGGCCTTTTCTGCTCCTCAGCCCATCCCACCAGTGAGGGCTGGGGGTGCACAAAGAGTTGGGAGGGGACACAGCTGTGACAGATGATCCCAAGATCCCAACTGACCAAAGGGATATTCCATACAATATGGTATCATACCCAACATACAATGCTGAGGGGAGGAGGAAGAAGGGAGGGATATTTGGAATGATGGAGTTTGTCTTCCCAAGTCACCACTATGCATGATGAAGGGGATGGCTGAACATCCTCCTCCCCATGAGGAACAGTGAAATAATTCCTTGCTTTGCTCATATACATGGCTTTTGCCTTACATATTAAACTATCTTTATCTCAGCCCATGAGGTTTTTCTACCTTTACTGGCTCTTAACCACAACAATACATAACTTTTTATGTATAAAATTCACACAGTTAAAGTAAAAATTATTCTGTCAGTGTACAGTTCAGAAGGAGAAATAGGTACATTAGAATCATTGTAATGGAGACAACCACAATAGTTTTTCGAAACTGCAGCACTGTGTCCTGATCTCAGCAAAGTTGAATACTAAGCTTGAATACAGTGATTTGCTACCACAATGAAGCCTAAGCTTTGAAGCTGGATCTCTCTTTGTGAATGCTTAAAAAGATCGTATGTATGTCTTCATACAAGTGTGTAGTCACGTGTTCACAAAAGCTTCCAAGATGTGGCCAGCAGGTCAAGGGAAGGATCATCCTCCTTTAATCTGCTCTCACCAGCCACACATGGGGAACTGCATGCACTTCTGGGATCCTCAGCACAAGGAAGTCAAGGACCTGTTGGAGCAGGTCCAGAGGAGGGCCACAAAAATGACCTGAGGACCAGAGCACCTTTCAGTAAAGGCTGAGACACTTGGGGTTGTTCAGCCTGGAGAAGAGAATGCTCCAGAGATACCTTATTGCAGCCTTTCATTTTATAAACAAGGCTTAAAAGAAAGACAGAGAGATCAAGGCCTGTAGTGACAGAACAAAGGGCACCAGATGAACATTGAGAGAGGGCAGATTTAGACTGGATCTAGGGAAGAAACTTTCTGTGATAAGGGTGGTGAGATACTGAAACAGGTTACCCAGAGAAGTGGTGGATGCCCCATCACTGGGACTGTTCAGTGACCAACATGATCTCATGGAAGATCTCAGGGCAGGGAGGGGTGGACTAGATGGCCATTAAAGATCCCTTCCAACTTCAACCATTTTGTAAGTAAGTGACTACAGCCATCTCCATAGTCAGAATCACAGAATGGTTTGGCTTTCACCACAACTCTTAANGTTTGGGTTTCACCACAACTCTTAATCTGAACTTCAGAAAATTTATATATGTCTTTTTTTTTTCATTTAAACTGAAATGCTAAAAATTTCTACTCCTGTATTACCAAAGAAGCTATGGGGATAATAAAGACATACCCACTCTTTTTTATTGCTTTTTACTTATTTGCATTATTTAAGAGCATTTTAAAACAAACAGTTCATACAATTTAATTTCAATATTTTATAAAAATTTATTTTATCTTCCAGCAGATTACAATGCAATACTACTTGATTTTATAATACCGTTTTTATCTGTCCTTACAGTAAAATTTAGCTAAACCTGAGAATTGCTAGCATAAGATTAGCTAACTATGAGCACCATGTCAGGTCTAACCCCTTGAAAAGAGACATAAATAAAAGAAATAAAACTTTAGAACAGCTGTAAATAACATAAGCTAGTGGGAATTCTTTAGTATTACTCTCAGTGCTGTATTAGGATTTATTATTTCCATTTACAAATCCAGCCAGCAGCAATGTTAAAACAATATTTTATGTGCTACTTTCAATTTATCCCCCTTTCTTCTTCGTATAAAATGTGACAGAAGTAGCTGATTGCAATAACAGATTAGTAGCAGTTCACCACTTTGTTTCAGTTATGCTGCTACTTTCCACTGAACAAGAAAAAGCACCTCTGCATTTACATTATATCTGTTACTTGAGACAATAAAGCCATAAATGCCCAGATGTGTGGTTCCCCTACTTGATAATTTCAATGCCTACAACTGTTTTCATTTCTCTCCTGAAAACAATTAGTACTTCAGTTTAAAAGCAAGTCTCTCAAAATGTAAAAACACTGTTTAGCAACTTCATATAAACTAACATGGTATGAATGATCTTTTATTGTATAAAGAAAAGTTCTACAGGCTTCCTTTGAACAGCAAGGTATCAGAGCAAGCACAAACACTAAATGAAGACTCTCCTCCACTCTGCATCCTAACACATGGTTAATCACAAACATTCAGCTGTGATTATGCCAGTGCACCTGGCTCAAACAGTAATTCCAAATAATCAGAAATTTGTGTTTTATCTGTAGCATTTTACATGCTCTCACATTCCATTCTCAGTTCCCTCATGTCTGTTTCTCTTCAAACCCAATTCTGACTTCACTTCTGCCGGTGAGAGTTTTGACTTATTCTTTAGTGGTGGCTTTAATCTGCAGTGCAGAAATGGCCTCAAGAAAGAGTTATATATTTAAATACTGCTGTTCATACTCATTTATAAGCCTTGCACAGAGCATCTTCAGGGCAACTTTGAAGCNAATCTGCTCTCACCAGCCACACATGGGGAACTGCATGCACTTCTGGGATCCTCAGCACAAGGAAGTCAAGGACCTGTTGGAGCAGGTCCAGAGGAGGGCCACAAAAATGACCTGAGGACCAGAGCACCTTTCAGCAAAGGCTGAGACACTTGGGGTTGTTCAGCCTGGAGAAGAGAATGCTCCAGAGAGCCCTTATAGCAACCTTTCAGTACCTGAAAGGGGCCAACGAGAAAGATGGGGACAAACTTTTTAGCAGGGCCTGTTGCAATAGGANAGGCCTGTAGTGACAGAACAAAGGGCACCAGATGAACATTGAGAGAGGGCAGATTTAGACTGGATCTAGGGAAGAAACTTTCTGTGATAAGGGTGGTGAGATACTGAAACAGGTTACCCAGAGAAGTGGTGGATGCCCCATCACTGGGACTGTTCAGTGACCAACATGATCTCATGGAAGATCTCAGGGCAGGGAGGGGTGGACTAGATGGCCATTAAAGATCCCTTCCAACTTCAACCATTTTGTAAGTAAGTGACTACAGCCATCTCCATAGTCAGAATCACAGAATGGTTTGGCTTTCACCACAACTCTTAATCTGAACTTCAGAAAATTTATATATGTCTTTTTTTTTTCATTTAAACTGAAATGCTAAAAATTTCTACTCCTGTATTACCAAAGAAGCTATGGGGATAATAAAGACATACCCACTCTTTTTTATTGCTTTTTACTTATTTGCATTATTTAAGAGCATTTTAAAACAAACAGTTCATACAATTTAATTTCAATATTTTATAAAAATTTATTTTATCTTCCAGCAGATTACAATGCAATACTACTTGATTTTATAATACCGTTTTTATCTGTCCTTACAGTAAAATTTAGCTAAACCTGAGAATTGCTAGCATAAGATTAGCTAACTATGAGCACCATGTCAGGTCTAACCCCTTGAAAAGAGACATAAATAAAAGAAATAAAACTTTAGAACAGCTGTAAATAACATAAGCTAGTGGGAATTCTTTAGTATTACTCTCAGTGCTGTATTAGGATTTATTATTTCCATTTACAAATCCAGCCAGCAGCAATGTTAAAACAATATTTTATGTGCTACTTTCAATTTATCCCCCTTTCTTCTTCGTATAAAATGTGACAGAAGTAGCTGATTGCAATAACAGATTAGTAGCAGTTCACCACTTTGTTTCAGTTATGCTGCTACTTTCCACTGAACAAGAAAAAGCACCTCTGCATTTACATTATATCTGTTACTTGAGACAATAAAGCCATAAATGCCCAGATGTGTGGTTCCCCTACTTGATAATTTCAATGCCTACAACTGTTTTCATTTCTCTCCTGAAAACAATTAGTACTTCAGTTTAAAAGCAAGTCTCTCAAAATGTAAAAACACTGTTTAGCAACTTCATATAAACTAACATGGTATGAATGATCTTTTATTGTATAAAGAAAAGTTCTACAGGCTTCCTTTGAACAGCAAGGTATCAGAGCAAGCACAAACACTAAATGAAGACTCTCCTCCACTCTGCATCCTAACACATGGTTAATCACAAACATTCAGCTGTGATTATGCCAGTGCACCTGGCTCAAACAGTAATTCCAAATAATCAGAAATTTGTGTTTTATCTGTAGCATTTTACATGCTCTCACATTCCATTCTCAGTTCCCTCATGTCTGTTTCTCTTCAAACCCAATTCTGACTTCACTTCTGCCGGTGAGAGTTTTGACTTATTCTTTAGTGGTGGCTTTAATCTGCAGTGCAGAAATGGCCTCAAGAAAGAGTTATATATTTAAATACTGCTGTTCATACTCATTTATAAGCCTTGCACAGAGCATCTTCAGGGCAACTTTGAAGCATCCACATCTGCATACTGAAGAGAACAAACTGCCTCAACAGGGCAAACTCCAAATATCCCATCTTCCCAGGCCTGACAGATCACATGAAAGATGTCAGGCAGAAGAAACTAAAGCAGTCTCCAATAGCAAACAGGAGATGGATTAGAGGAACTCAGGTCACCACCTGAGCCCCACACAATCTGCCAGCAAGGAAACTGTAGACAAACTTCAAGAATCAGACCTTCAAAGACCAGGTTGTTTGACATGTACAAGAAAAAGAGATTACAAAAGCAAAAACAGGAAGGGGAAAAAACTAAAACAAAACAATAGATAAATATTACAAGACTTACAGGAGTACAAGATCATATTACAAGATTCATTTCAGCAAGTATTTGTGCACACTTGCTTTCCTCTGATAAACCACAAATGCCCTTAGTGCTAAACAGTTAAGACATATATCTATATTCTGTGCCTTGAAAAGAGGAAAGATGTGCAGCATCTCTTGTAAGGAAAAAAATACATGTAGAGAAACAAGAAGAATCAATCTTCTTCTATCTACAGTGGGTCCCATGGGGGGAAAAAAAGCTAATAACATTCACAAGCAAGTACAAACTGGTCTTTAATTAGAGCAATAGCAAAAAAAAAAAAAAACCAGTATAACATTACTTAATTTGCATCTCTGTCCTTAATTATGTTAGGAGATACAACCCTTCTTTTGAAATGCCAGAGATGAGCTATGAAAATTAACTAGCCACTTAATCTGCTATGACAGTAGATGTATACCTATTATCAGTTTTGGAAGTCTCTTCTCCCCTGCCCAATCTTCAACCCACACTTGTGTGAAACCACTGTCTCAGAAGTGGCTTCTCCTGACAACCTCACTGATTCTTTCAAAATGACAAAAAAGCAGAGAAATAAACCTTTCAAATAACAGTGCTCACTGAAGTAAAACAGAACATTTGAGTAGACAAATCAATAACTGCTGCAATGATGAATTTAAAAAGACAGGCTCCCAATATAAATTTCCTTACCCTTTCAAAAATCTCAACAGCATGAAATTAAAAATAACAGTAAGGTATAACTTGTGTTTGACATGCATTTTCTGACTGTATGTTTACTATGACACAAATTAATACAGGGAATATCTATGGCAGTGCTATGTCTCCCCAGGCCCAGCTCTGAAATGTGGAACTAAGGCACTAAATGGAATCAACAAATTCAAACTAGGCTTCCCAGCTCCCAAATACAAAAGCATAGGAATGAATTTCAGAATTTCAGGAAAGTCTCTACACTTAATGGAGAGACATATCAAACCCAACAGATAGGAAATGCCAAAGGAAATTTATTTCTCAAAGTCCTTCTGTCAAGATTAAACACAAACTGTAGTAAATGTATGGGCAGGGGAACCACAGTACTGCCTCTCCTGGGCTCTGGTATTTAGTTATCCTTATGCATATAAATAACTGGAACATATTTTTCTTTGAAAATAAGGCAGGAAAATGAAAAGAGGATACCCTATTATACAACACTATGAACACCTGCCCCACAAGTCTTTTCCAAGTTACAGCAAATTTAAGCCATTATACACTTTGAGATGACTCAGCAACAGGCTAGAGTGAAGACTAAAACCTGGCTGGTGAAACCAAGCCACTCTGTAGAAAGGAACAGGAGAAACATGGAGCTAGAGGTGGTGAAGGAGCAAAGTTATAAAGTTCAATGGTGAGGTCCACCTCAGAAACAAGACTGGTTCTTTCAAGGGATAACTTATGCAAAAATATTTTTAGCAATGTTTCTACTACATGCTTGTCCAGTGTATGTCAAGTTTGAAGACCATCCTCGGGAGAAGCCATGAATAGAACAGTATGAGATGAAAACACTCATAAAATACAACAAAATAGCAGTAATATTCTGCTTCCTTGGCTTCCATTCAGAAAAGAAAGGAAGGAAATACAAACAACTGAAATTATTACATTTTGCTCTTTATATAGTTTCTGGTTTCATTGTACATTATATTTTATAGAAATAATTCCTTAGTAAGGAATTTCTTTGCCTTATAATGGTTCTAATAAAGAATGAAACTGAAAAAAAGTAAGCATCGACAAATAATAAATTGAATGTTACTGTGTAGCTTTGAGCCATTCCCATCTGTCCTGTCAGTAGATCCCAGGAAGAAGAGATCAGCACCTTCTTCTCCACTTCCCCTTTTCAGAGAGCAACGTGGTCCCCCCTCAGCCTCCTTCTCTCCCAACCAGGCAAGCCCGAAGTCCTCAGCCACTCTTCTCAGGACGTCTGTCTGTGTCAGTGGCTGTGTTGCCCTCCTCTGGATGCATTCAAGGACTTCCATATCCTTATTAAATTGTGGGGCCCAGAACTGCACACAGCACTCTGGGGGAGGCTGCACCAATGCTGAATACAGTGGGATAATCACCATAGTGAGCAGCTGGTGGTGCTGTGTTTGAGGCACACCAGGACGGGCTGCTTTGGCACCCTGCTGATTCCTGTTCAGCCTGATGCTGACCATCACCCCAGATCTTTTCCTGCAGGGTGCTCTCCAGCTCCTCCTCTGCCAGTCTATACTTGTGCCCAGCATTATGCAGAACCCAAAATTTTTTACTTGTTAGATTTCACCCCAATGCTCTAACCTATCTAGATCTCTATGCAAGGCCTCTCATCCCTCAAAAGAGTCACCAGCACCTCCCAATTTGGTATCATCAGCAAACTTGCACTAATGATGCATTCACCTGCTGCATCCAGAGCACTGATAAATGCAGTGAACAGAGCTGGCTCTAGAACAGAACCCTGAGCAACACCAGTGATGACCAGACACCAACCACATGTGGCCCCATTCACTAAACCCCTTTGAGCCCTGACCTTCAGCCAGTTCTCCCAGCACAGCATGAACCCACTCATCCCACAGCCACCCCTGGCACTCCCTGACCCATCTTTTGCCATGCCTGAGGCTGTTGATGACCCTGTCACCATCACCCAGCTCTGCCCACCCTTGGGGCTGCTCCCCTCAGAGAGGCCATAGCCTGCAATGAGGTCACCCCCAGCCTCTGGCTTTCCATGCCCTGGGAGCTGAGAGTGACAGCACAAGACTGTGCTTTAAGATCTATAACAACATCTTCATTTATTCCTGATGTAAAAGTAGTGTCCTTGGGCATTATTCTAGTTAGCAGAAGCACAAAGCAAAATTTCGACACCGAACAAAGATCAACCAAACCAGACTAAATAAAAAAGCACATAAAACCTACCAGAACAAAGCAAAAACAGCAACAAAAAGATACTGCTTAGAATTCTAATGTGAGAAAAGGTAGGAGAGCAAACAGCACTTAGCATACATTAGTCACATTATTTAATATATTACTGTCAGATAACTTTATGACTGTGTTATATAAACACATGTGGAAATTCAGCATTAAGCTTCACTATGGACATATATTTACTCTGCCATCTTATAACTACATACAACTCTTAAAAAAATTTAAAAAAAAATAAAATTAACACACCAAGCAACCGAGTATCCCGAAAAAAGAAGCTGAAGGTAAGAACACATTTTGGAACAAATACCTGAAGTTATTCTGTTACTGTAACTAACCACTGTGATTCCTCACAACTAAATCAAATGTACAACCCCCTTAGAGGAAGCCGTTTTTATACCACAGATATTTAAACTGTAGAAAAGTCAATGCTGGTTACTGGTTAACCCAAAGTAATTAAGTTAAAGAGATGACTGAATGTAAGAAATACTTATAAAACTGATCAGCCTAAAAATTTGGTCTCTGCCATAACTCAGTTTGCAAATATAAACCAAAACTAAACTACCATGGGTCACAGTGTGACTCACACTGCCATCTAATTTTAAATATCTGGATTTAACACCAGAAAATGGATATCACAAACAATTTTTAGAAAGTCTTAGGTTTTCTTTTGGATTTATGCTGACATTGCCATCATCTGTAATATGCTAGCTCCTAGCACAATGATATGGTGAGTCCTCTTGTAGATGAATGGCTACAAATAGAACTATATTAACCTAAACCTTGCATTGATATTTCCTAAACAGTTCATACACAGTCAACCTTTATTACTATTACAGACCAAAACATTAAAAGCCATAACTCCACATTACGCCAAAAACAGAAAAAAAACCCCCACAATATTTAGACCAGAGAAATTAAAAAATAAATTAAGTAAAATCAGCAACCATCACCTAAATCATGAGACCCAACAGTATTTGTTGTCTGGCTGTCATCATCAGTAGGTTCCTAGAAAGGCAATCATCAAAACCCAAAGGCCATTACCAATGAAACAGCAAAAGACCAGTAGTTTTGCAAACAGACTATGTATTTATTGCTTGGATTAAATTTGCATCTCTAAGTATGGCACACCTTTCCTCTTTTTAGAGCACTGTCTTCTCAAATGCACAGAAAAACTACTAGATAAACACAAGCTGTAAAAACAAATGAGCCACAGGAATCCTTGTGTCTCCACCACACTCGTGAGTTATGACTGCCTTCTTGTGGTTTCACAGACTTCACTCTTACCACTTCTAAGGCTGATCTCAACTGAGATCTTTTTCTACTTAGCAGAAGTTTCTACCAATATGTAAAAGAATCCAGATGAAATAAACTTCACTTCTCCAAGCAACAGCAGGAATTAAATACACTGACACTAAGTTGAAGATATTAAAGTTATATATTGAATTTCAAATTATATTTGGGCCAAATTTTGAACAGGTTTTTTGGAATTAAGTAATACAGTTGACATGAACAGAAACCAGTCTAATACCATTAACATAGGAAGCAAAAGATAGCTTGTCAACTACTTGTTTGTAAGCTCTATTTCAAAATCCCCAGCTTTTCAAAATGCTAATGCACCTCTTCTGTCGTGTCATAAAGTAGATTTGCTATATATATGAAATACTGAGATAATAAAAGTATGTGCTGGCTCAAGGATGTGACAGGAGTGTAGCCTTGGAAAGTTAACAAAATGCATTCTGAAAATGTAATGCTTACTTATGAAAAATACAACATAAGTATAGACATATACAAACTACTTTGTATTTGAAAAAAATCCAACTGGTTCACAATATACTGTAGGATTCAATGTTTCAGAAATCTTTGCATGCTGTTTTGAATGCTGATTGATTTTATAACTGAAAATTATAGTCCATATTAGTGTTCTCTATAATTACAAGATTACTGGTTAGTTGGGTGACTCCCAGCAGTGTGTGATGTGGTACATTTATCACAGGCTGCATTTGTCCTCGCTGCCTACCAACAGAGCATTCCAGAATCAGTTACAAACTCCCTAGGAAGCCATGTGAACCACAGAAACACATCCATTGAGCAAAAAAACTGGTCTTGATGGGCTTGATATCTGCACAACACGTATTTCAACTCTCCCCCTTCCTTCAACTAATTCCAGTCTGGTCCCATGGACACAATGCCCATCAGTTGCCAAAGCACATTAGATCCCCCTGGATTATCTCTCCCAGTTATGTTAATCCAGAAGAAGTCCATTGCATGAACTCTCAGGCTGGTCCATGATGGAAAAGAAAAGGTGAACATGATACTTAAAGAGACTGGCTCCCAAAGCAAACTGAGCCACATCAAGACACTGATGTGTAGAAGCATCTCAGACATTTCTAAAGGGTCCCAAACACACAAGAGTAGTAATTCAGTGTTTCCTATAAGACTAAATTTTCCTCAAAAGCCACACTGCTTCAGGGCCAGTCAGGGCAGTGTTCCTTTCTGGACTTGCAAAATGCCTAACTTTCTCTTGTCTCACATCCCTAAGAAACTAATCACACACACACAAAAAGAATACCAAACATGCATTTTTATATCAACTAAAATGTCCATGATAAATAGTCTAACCATAAACATGGGATAGGCCAGGCATGTTGCATTGCCATGGAGTAATTTCTGATTACAAAAGCTGCTAAATGCATTGCACTGTATTACATACTGGCCATGTGATGTTTTACTGCATTTTCCTCTGTTCTCATTGGTATGAGAGGAACATCATTACATACTACAGTTGTAACTTTGGCAACAGTTTGGATACACACCCATCCTTCAAACTCAGCAGCTCTTCAGCAGCCACGTTACTGTGACTCAGAGTCAGGTACCACCAAGTTACATTCTCACACTCTTGGGCTTAACATTCTACTTATTTCCAATACAGTTGCATGAAATTCACAAGATAAATTTCAGGAATACATTTCCTTTCTCTTTGGCACGTGTTACTAGTTTACAAGATACTAAGTATTTCAAGAAACAGTAGCAGTCAGATCCACCACAAGCTGATTGGAACATATATCTTTATTTCCCTTTTAAAAAAAAAAAAAAATTCTATGCAGCACCTTTCTCAACAGAAAACATTTCTGACAATTAACTCCTTATTCCTATTGTCTTGATATGTTATTATAAAACTTTTCCTGATTGAAAGCTCAATAAATATCATTACCAATATGAATATTATGTTTCACTATCTTTTAGTATTTTTAAAGCACGTAGTAAAGTATAATCTCAACAGTAAAACTCAGCACAAATAATAATCCTATAGATGAAATATGCAGTCTAAAATTTGACCACAATTGTTCACTGGTAGCTCCAGAGATCTATTAATATTTGTAATATTTTCTATACAAAAATCATGTTTTGGAGGAATTATTAAAGTGCATAGCAAAGCTCTCAAAAGTAGAAAGTGTAAAAATTAACACAGTCCTTGTAGATCTAACAGTTGTGTAAACAGTCTTCTGGGATTTTTTTTTTCTTTCCATTTTTCACAGAAGACCTGTCTCAGTGACTGAAGTGCACCTCACCAGACCTGGGATTTCCTAGAAACTTTTGCAAAAGGGTTATGGCCATTCAGGAATTAGAAATTTTTTCAAATAAAAATGGCCCTTGGACTTAAACAGAACAGCCTATCTGCAATCTGAACCAAAACCAACAACAATATTGTTAGAAACCACACAAACACAAAAAGTCTTTCACCACAACAGTTAAAGCAGTATTTCAGAAGGAAGTCTTATTTCCCAGGTATATTTAATTATTAATCTTTCCATACATCTGCCTTCATTACAGATGTTGCAGAGAGACAGAAAAGATGTAATGGGTGCAGTCTAATGAGATCACAATTTATTGTTTCATCTATAAAGCACAACTCAACAAAAATTGTATCAGACAGGTTAACACCCTTCTCTCCACTGCTCCTATTCTTTTGGTCCTTGGCCTGTCCCTTCCCAGCCCAGCTCTCACTCCTGCAGAAGGCCAACACAGGGCTGCCAAATTAAATCCTGTCATAAAGACTAGGAGATGCCAGCAGCATCTGCTCAGATACCACAGAGCACATCACGGACTGACTGTCCTGCTCCTAACAGGGTCATGCAGAGGAAGTCATGATGCTCTCCTCCAGCCCAGACAGGGCTGCTGCCTTTGCCCAGCTCCCAGATCAGTGAACCCTGATGGTGCTTGTGTGCAGACCACATTTGTATTCCTAGCCTATTTTAAGGAACAGAAATAACTCCCACAACAGCAGAAGTTGTGATGACATTGCATTGACAGTGGATGAAAAACAGGCATCAAGGGAAGGAGCACATTGAAGCGTGGGTGAGTCTTTCTCTTTCCACTTGAAATTTAACACACCTGCTAACCTGATCCTAGCTGGGACCCTTTGGCCCTGCAATGCTGGCACTATATTTCTCAGAGAAACAGCCTTTTAATGCAAGTTACAATAGATTCTTCTGGTTTTCATAGGGGCTTTTTCCAGTTTAAGAGCTGTATGCTACAAGAAATGTATATTCCATGGGACAATTGCTGCAGTCCAGTGTTCTAGACCACCTTGCAAGCAACCTAAGAGTGTGAAAAGATGAGAGAGAGAAGAAATCAATATTAAATTCTACTGAGAACAATATACTTAAAACTACTCATACAATTCAAGGTACAGGGGTATTAACTTGATATTTCTTCAGTGACAATCTTCAGTGGAAGGTTTGTGTTGCTTCATCACATTGGCATAAAATTTCCCACAAATATAAAAGCACTTCATATGCCAGGTTTTTAAGACACAGTCTTATAACTAACTAATGAAGACATACCATGAAGGAAAATAAATCTCTCTTCAAGGCAGGACTGAAGCATTTGTCATTAACACATCTGGTTACCAGAGATATAGCTGTTATGCAGAATAATCATTTGCTGACAGGTCCATCATGTTTCAGACCTTTCTGGCACCAGGTGAAAGAGTTAAAAATTAAATCAGGTTAATTTGCATTGAAGTTATTGAAAGGCTTGTAACATGAGAAATGTCAAAGCACAGCCTAAGTCTCTACCAACACACAGCAGTTTAAAGCCTCCAGTTAATGTAAACAACTGGATATGGAATTTCACAGAATTCCACTGCAAGGATCACACTGGTTCTGAAACCTAGCATTTGCTTTTATATCTTTAATCTAAATCAACAGCCACAAAAGAAAACCATTGTAATATATATTCTTAAGCTCATAAAATGTGGTCAACTGGTTAATACCAGCTGTCAATAACTTGTACTATCAGCAGGCATTTTACATTAAGATTCTGTTTCTCTTTCTTAAATCATCTTTTTTTGCAGGATTGACAAATATTTCAGTTGTTCTCTCTTTGGAAAGTCTCTGATACTGGTGGTATGCTCCAGGAATTCTATCCCAATCATAAAGTTTCCTTCCACTTTACTAGCCTTCTCACCTGTGTAAAGCAATTTAGAAAGAAAGACACTGAAGGGGGTTCTGGTACTACAAGGAGATTGATAATATTCAGGTTTCTTTTTCATTGGGCTGGGGAGCTCTGCTCGATTTACTTTCTCAGTGGGAAGTTCATGGGTGAGAACAAGTTAACTGAGGCTCGATCTATACCAGATGGATCTACTGGGCATTACTAAGCATCTTAGGGGCATAAAAATTTGACATCTGCTCCTATTATTAAGGGAATAAGCCATGCCTGTTGATGAAACTTACAGGGATACTTTGGAACCCCTGAGGGCACCTGGATAAATGGAGTAACAATCAGAAATCGGGCAGTATCTCATCTTCTAAAAATATATCTGTCTACTGTCTTTAGTGGTACTTAGCTCTGCTTACATTTAATTGCTTCTACCTTCCCTTGTCATCTGAAAGAATCTCTTCTAGAAATATTTAAAGGTACTTTACATCCAGCATATAACTGGCAATTCAGTTTTACTTTGTCCTAATGGCATCGTTTTATTTACTACCACTCTGAATTATAAAGAAAGATGTTATAATGCAATAAGATAGTATTTAACAAATTCAAGTTAATCATCTTTAAACAGTATGCTGAGATCTTTCTTGGTTTTAATCCATAAACTCTACACAGATATTTCTAGTATATTTTCCTGGCCTAAGCTTTCCATTGAAACTGTTGGACACATTACTCTCAAGTGCAGGGTTATCAAACTCAGGCCAGAAACTAAAGCTCCAGAAAAATCCTGTCTTAAACTATTAATTAAATAAATGGAAAAACCAATGAGTATCAGTCAGAAGTCTGAAAGATCTCCAGCTAACAAAAACAACATGAGCTTACCCTACATTAATTTGTAAAGCTCTTCAGTCTTCAAAACTAACTCAGTCATGTTTTCTATTCCAAAGCAAAGGCAGCCAGCATAGCCTTCAGGAAGCTGTAAATGTTCATTCTTTTCCACAATTTGGAAAGCAGCTGAGGGTAAGTTTAACCTTCAAGTTTAGTTCACACTGCTGCTCTTTTTTTCTACATAAGTAAAGGACAGTTTTGAACACAGGAAGAAGACTTGAAATAATTATTGTTTCCTGTTGCACATTAATTGCCACTGAAAATTTCGGCTTCAGTGCTGTCCAGTGCTCAAACGTGTGTGAATCTATGAATAAACCAAATCTTTTACAAGACTAATATGCTGTATGTGCAGCATGTGTGCATTCCTACTCCACTTGGTCAGTGAAGATCCACTGGAGAGAAAACCCATGAAATTTACCAAAAGCCTACTGTCTTTCACATTGTTTATTTAACTTTTTAACTCAAAGAAAAAATCCAACAATAATCTCCGAGCTGTAAAAATCTACATCTTCTTTCCTTATTTATTCTGACAAACATGTCCCATAGCTGCTACTAAGTACTATATGAAGTGACACACTCATCATTAATTGGATTATTTTTACCTCTTCGTGTCAGTTTGTCTAATCCCAAATGTTTCTTCCACCTAACTGCACATCCAGACTGACCAATGTTTGGCTAATTCTTGATCTCAGTTCACAGTTGCATAGAAAGAAATCTCAAAACAGAAGAAAGCCTCAAGCTCTTTTAGTTCCAGTTCCCTTCCCAAAATTGTTAGGTACAAATTAAATGTCAACATATTATACACTCTTTGTAACTAATTAAAATGGGGCAGATAATGGTGTGATTCATTATTCTCTAGTTGTAGTTACACAGTAACGTGATTTTATTGTTGCAAAGGACCTACAATCATCACCTAAACGAAAAAGGAAAAAAAAAAACCATATTGTTGAAATAGTTTCTATATAGAGATACAAATTCTGGGGAAGAGAACAACAAATAGTTACTGTATTAGGGTATCATCATCATAATAAGACATTGTTATCACTCCTTCCTCACTATTTGCTGCTTCACATATCTGTTCAGCCATGTGCTAAATTCAAAGGAAACCCAAAGTCTTATAGCACTGAGGTCAAAAAATGGATTTGTAGTGTCTAGGTCCAAAAATGCTCTGAGGCCTGACTGGAATGTTCCAGTCATTAGCAGTTAAAAAGCCTGATCAGTTAAATACAAATGATGTATTGCCCTATGCTCATGGCCTAAATCACTAGCTGAGAAATCACATTCATGTACATGAACTGGGAATTGCTTTGCTTTTTTTTTTTTTTTTTTTAATATAAATTA
>VZRX01014029.1:18025-54976 GCA_013398075.1 Notiomystis cincta
AGTGAACTTGTTTGCCATGGCAGCAAGGTATCCATAGTTTCATTTCAGTGTAGGAATAAGTAGAAATAAGTGAGTGATTAATGGCAACAGAATTTATGTGTGGGGTTTTTTGTTTCTTGATTTATTTTTTGTATGGCTTTTGTGTGTGGTTTTGGGTTTATTAATTCTACTGCCTCTTTTGTGGCTAGTGAAAAAGCCTAGCATGACTTGATCACTCTGGCAGGGTTAATGATTTTATTTTATGGACAGTGTCAAAAGATGGCTGCCTGTTACATGGTGCCTACTGCCTTTTTTTAAGGAATCGTGGAATTTGGTCAGCCTCTGAAAAATCTTGTTCTGCACAGAATTCCATGAACTTCAGGTAATTGTTTGTTGAAATATAAAAAGGGAAAGGAGAAGACTTCAACTACAAGATAGGCTGATTTTAGTGGTGTGCTATACATCTGTTTGTTACCAGTTCTAGAATCTGTTAAGCCTGAAATTCCTTAACCTGGTGAAACCTTAGTGCCAGCTTTCTCTTAATCCTATCTTTTAGCTGCTAGATCTTTCTTACTCATGTGATCCTGTGAAAGCCTGTGTTTCCACACTGATCAGAAAGTTTGTGCAGATGATATTTCAGTAGAACTTTGTGTTCTTGGATTCACCTTCTGTGCTTTCAGGGAAGAGATCTGTTTCTTTCACCTGTCAATAGAGACTATTTCTCATTTGAATTATAGCTGCAAAGGTTGTAACTACAGGCTTTAAATAGTTGTTATTCTTCTTCTGCATTTTGCAAGGGGAAAGCTATCATCTATTTTTTACTATTTGTTGGTTTTGTTTATTTTTTGTTCTGTTTGCTTTTTGTTTGGTTGATTTGTTTGGTTGGTTGTTTTGTTTTGTTTTTTTTTTTTTTTTTAAATTAGTATTAGAAATATGTATAAATTTGGGAAGTTCCTCTAGCTAGCCACTAGCCAAGAAGTCAATTGACTTTACTTGGCCCTGTGCCCTCACATAAATGCTATGTTTTGCTGCTTGTTCTTTATTTTAGTATGGATCTGTTTGGGCACATTTGCCTGATGTTGTTCAGGTTTCTAGCTTAGCCATTTTCATTCAGAATGAAAAGAATTTCACTCTTATGTTCATTGAGCACTCTTCTGCTATTTGTATTGAACAGAAAAGTTTCATTATCCTTTTTTGGTGAAACTTCATATGTCCCAATTTTATGGGCTGGATTATCATCTAGTCTTCTGTGAGTCAGAGTGCTGAAGGTAGAAGATATCCTGCTTCTGTGTTTAATATGACATCATTATAAGTGTGTTATTTTGATTCTTCTGGGTAGTAGAGATGGAGATTTTTGCACTTGATTATCAGAGGAAGCTATTGGTTTCTGGAAATCCTACCATTTGTGTTTTGCATTGTTTTTTTTTTTTTCTATTACAAGATATTTCCAGTCTTAAAAGGCACTTTTGAAGCCTCCTAAAATTCACTGGTGCTTGGTGCAGTGTGAATGTATGTATCCTGTGGATGTGGGTGCATTGATTTAATGTTTGACAATTTTGTGCTTTATTAGTAGCTTGTATTTTGAGAAGAGAAAGCATTGACTGATACACACTACTTTAAAATAAAACATACTGTTTTAGGCCTTCATATTATGTATTATATCTTCATTTTATCTTCATTACAAATGCTCTTTAGAATTGTTTTTTATTGGTTGGCTCATGTGGCTTTCAGCTGAAAACAGGAATACATTCATTTTCACCACAGGAGTTGGTAGGTTAGCTTGTCTTCTCATTAATGTTTCTGAAATGGTTAAACCATTCAGACTTGAGACTCTGTTCATTGTATCTTAATAATTTGTCATACTTGAATACTTCAGTTAGCACCAATTTAGTGGCAGTGCCAAGACAGTGCAGTAGTAACTGGTTTATGCTGTTGTGGCTCTCTAATCTCTTAAGTCCTTTAGTAAATAAGCTTTAGTCAAGGTGTATCTTCTGCTTTTTGCACTGTGTTTCTGCAAAGAAAATACTTAATATTTGTAAGTGTCATTTTGAAGAAAATATTTTGATTGAGATATTTCATGCTTTGACTTATTCAGATATTTCAGGTTAAACACAATATATATACATAAAATGAGAGGCAAATTAATAAAAAATTAATATTCAAGTCTTTCCCCAGAAGAATCATCACCAATAATGTAAAAACCTTGTTATTTCTTGTTGGGCTAATTGAGTAGTTAACATTACGGCTGGATTGCAAAGTAACTTTTGAGATTTTAGTAATGACAGTCTGAGAACCTTAAAATTAGTGGAAATATTCACAAATTCAAATCCTGGAGTATAACTGCTGCTTGTTAGAGAATCTGTTTCCCCATTGTTTGTTTTATGCAGTCTGCTGTTGTCTTGGAAAGCATGAAAAAACAGCTTATGCCATGATTGTGCAGGCAGAAGATAACAGTGCTACCACCTGTGAGGAGAAAAGTGGGTGAAGAAACCTTGAGGTTATCCAAAAGGACAGGATCTGCTTTTAGGATGGGAATCCACTTCTAATTTGAAAGGACTGTCTCAATAGAAGAATTTTACATCTGAGGAAGAATGGCTGTGTGTATCACTTAATTGTCTCGCTATTGTGAAAAGAATTGATATTCTGGTTTCCTCCAGGCATTGAAGCTGAGTAAACGTTGTTTTGGTGAGAGTCTTGAACATCTTGTAGCTAACAGAGGATTAATGTGCAAGGACAGAAGTATCCAACTTCTCTGCCAATGTGCTCTTTGCAACCAACCCAGTGAGGCTGGTTCCTTTCTTGTCTGCTTTCACAACCACTTCTCTCTGTCTTGTCTCTGTGATTTGTTTCTTCTATAGTGGCATGGCATTTTTCTAGGCTCTGCATAGCAGCTAGCTGTAAGTTTGTATAGTCCATTCCAAAAATATAGGAAAATAGTGGATAAATAATTCTAAAGTAGTGGTGTCATGGTGTAACCCTTTCTGGGGATTAAGGATCACACAACTGCTCTCTCATTCCCCCTAATTCCCCTGCTAGTGGGAAGAAGAATGGGAAAGAAAAGGTAAATGTTGCAGGTTGACATAAGAAAAATGTAATCATTGAAACCAAATAATAGACAACAATAGTCATAATAATAGGCTAGAGATAACATGAATATAAATAGTACTAATAATGAATATAACACAGTACTAAATATGCTAACAACCACAATAATAATAATTGTAATGATAAGAAGAGGGAAAGAGAGCAGCAAGACCTGACAGAAACAAGCAAGTTGATCAAAATCTGTAGACTTATGGCCAGTTTGTCCCCCAGCAGTGGCTGGGGAGTGCTTTCCTGGAAGAATTGGAAACTGGGTGTTACTATTTGTTGTGTTTGCACTTAAGGTAACCAGTCACACAGTGTTTTATCTGCTAAGAACCACTAATAACAGTTTCAGGTATTATTACAAAAGAATACTTAAGAGGTTTGTTACATAACCTTTTGCATCATTAATAAAAACCAAACTGTGTATATAATCACTGCAAAGAGCAAGTCTTTCATTATCCCTTAGTGTTGAGAATGGAAAGGTCATTGAGAATTTTTTTTGTCTTTGAGGTTTGCTTTGTTTTGATTTTTACTTTTTTTTCCCCCATGAAGTTTCATGGGGTGCTGGATTCCCCGTCATATTTTTATCCTGGTTTTCACAAACTACTGTCTTTGACAGCTAAGTGTTTGTCCAGTTCACTGGCATTCATATCAAAAGTCTTTTTCAGGAAATACATTTTTGCATCCTATCCCTAGTAGCTAACAAATCTTCACTAGTCATAAATGTAATCAGGAACTGTAACTCAAATTTTCCAAGGTATTGTCTTCCTGAAGCACAAACTTAGTCCCCAGTGATAGCCTCCTTTGCATTGTAACAGTTAATTGCTATTTTAAGGTTTGTATAAAATTTGACTGTTTATCTCCATGTGGACCAGAGATCTGGATTTATATGTAATAAAATTAAAGAACTCTTTTCTTTCATTGCATGATAGTTGATGGGAAGTGTGAAGGCCTGCTATACCTAGTGATTGAGCCAGATGGATGGGGTTTTTCACTTTACCCCTTTCTTTTCCCCAGAATCTGGTGTGATAGGATCAGAGAACAGTTTGTGTTTTGAGGGACCTTTAAAGATCAAGTAGCCCAACCCCCCAGCTTTGGGCAGACACATGTTCAACTAGATCAGATTGTGCAAAGCCTAGCCCAGCCTTACTGGGAATGAGGCATCTACCACTTCTCTGGGCAACCTGTTCCAGTGTTTCACCACCCTCATAATAGAATCATTCTTCCTTATAGCTGGTCTGAATCTGTGCTCTTTCAGCTTAAAATGGTTACTGCTTTTCTGATTGCTGCAAGGTCTATTAAAAAGTGTGTCCCCATCCTCCCCTTAAGTACTGAAAGGCCACAGTAAGGTCTCCCTGAAGCCTTCTCCAGGCTGAAGAACCCCAGCTCTCCCAGCCTTTCCTCATGGGAAGAAGATCCTACTCAGGACCTGCTTCACCATGTCTTCCTTGTATGAAGGACCCTAGAGCTGGACATAGTATGAAGAGTGGTGGGGTCTCATGAGAGAGGAGTAGAGAGGGAAAATCACCTCCCTTAAGCTGCTGGCCACGCACGTTAGTGACTAATGTTCAGCCTCTCACCCACTAGCACTCCCGACTCATTTCGGCAGGGCTGCTCTCATCTGTTCATTCCCCATCCTGGGTCCATAAGGGGGGGTTGCCCCAACTCAGATGCAGCACTTAGCCTTGAACCTCATGAGATTCATGTGTGCCCACAGACATGACATACAGGCTGCATACAGTGGTTCAAGAAGTGGGGAAAAATCCCCAAGAATCATAACAGTGAATAGGAATTAATTTTCGGTGTTGTGGAACTAACAATGAGGACTGCATTGCAAGCACTCAGGAAGAAAGAGCAGAGGAGCAATCCTCTGCAGGAAGAGAGAGAAGTCTTACAGAAGGAGATACATCACAATGCACAGGAAGAGGACTGTTTTAACAGCTGTTACTGAATAGCTGTTTAGAGGCACACACACAAATCTGCTTCTTTGACTCCATATCTGGAACTTTGTGTCTGCATTGCCACATTGTTATAATTTTCTCCCTCATGGAAAACGAACTCTACTTTCCTAGAGGGATTTAGCATATTGTAGAACTGAGAATGGTATAGGAGTTTAACTTTGATGTAAATTTGAAAAGCTATTTTGTGTGAGGTTTTTTGAAGAAAATTTGTTACTTTCATATTTCTAACTGATATGAAAAAGATAGTTCTTTTTGTTTTAAGATTTGTATAAATGTTTTGCAGCATAAATTTGACACAATTGAAATATAAAAGCAAAGATATTTATTGTAAAATTTAAATATGTATGAAAATAAAAATCACAGTTTAAATCTTGCTTTCTGTTCTTTGATGTCTAACTACAAAAAACATTATTTTCCTCAATCACAATCTTGCATGTTTGTCTATGGGAGGAAGAAAGAGTTCAAATAGGTTACCTGAACCTTAATGACAGTTTTGACCTTTTTTTTTATGTAAAGTGTTGGGGAAGTATGATGATAAAATTGTATACAAAACAACAGAGAATGAGCTTTGACCATCAAGGACGTGTTTCGTATATCAAGTTACAAAATAAATCTCAAACACCCTGGTTAGTTTGCACTCTGAAGACCTCAATTATGTTGCTGTTTATTTGAAAAGAACATTGTCTACTTCGGGAAAACCATAACAGTAGTTAACAAAATTAGAAAAAAAGTTTTCATTGTCTAGGCTTTATAATTTTATCTTTTTAGCATCTTGAACTACTTCAAGCATAAGCATCCATGATGTCATTGCAACCCTTTTTGTTTTAGCTATGAAGTATTATTTCTTGTTTAATATGTTGCTGAGTTCAGATTTCAGAGTTGTCTCTGTATTCCTTCAACAGTGTTGCCACAATTCAGAGACTACTGGTAAATTCAATTTTCTGGCAAAATAGCAATTCAGTGTTATATCCTGTTGTGTTTTCATGTGTGGGTTTTTCCTCACCCACCCACTCTGATTTTCACCTAGTGTCCTGACAATCTATGATGGCTTCTTGATTTTCTGGAGAAGCAGCTGTGGAGTTTTTTTAAGTAGCTCAGACCATGCTGTAAGAAAATCTGAATCAGAAGCGCAGAAGTAATTTCTGTCTGTTTTATATGAGACTCAGTAATTCATTCATGTGCTTTGGAACATGGACATCTTATTGACTGGTCACAGTTGAACTTGATCAGGAAACATGCTCTGAGAGCTCAGTTTGTGACTCTTCATGGATATAATTTTGTTTTTCCTAATTGAGTGTTCCCCAGAAGAAAGATAAAAAAAAGGAAAATTCACCTTGGTGCCTGTACTCCAAATTAATGTTAAAAAGCATTGCTAGAGTGTTTACATGACTTACTGTATCTTACATGACCTAGAGTGCTTGTACCTATTCCAAAAGTATAAGGAGAATCTGGCTGTTGTGTACTTGACTTTTTGAGAGCCTTCTCAGAGAAAGACCTTCCAAATTTCCCATTGAAATATGAATTATCTTTTATTGTAATACACAGATATAAATGGTATTTACTGGGCATTTTTCAAATGCTGCTAAAGCATGAATGGTTGTACAGTGTGTTCAGAAAAAAATGATTGATGCATCTAATATTTATGTACTCTGAAGCTCTTGTAGACTGTCTTATCCCTTGTGCATATGGGTAGAGATTTCTACAGAAAAGTTCAGGCTTCCCCTAGGAGGAGGATAGTGTCAGAGACCACTAGGCAGATACCCTCCAAATAATACTGTCAAAATCATTTTTGAAAACTCATCCATGTCATTTAAAAATAGTGTTACTTTAAAATTAATTATCAAATAACTTAAACCAGTTAAAAAGATTGTCCTGAAGTGGACTGATTCTTCTTACCAAGAGAACAAGGAAGCTTTGCCTATGGACTGTGATGCCTGTCACTGTGTTAATGCAGCAGCATGAAGTATTCAGAATTCTAGTAGTGCATAGACTAATTAGCAGCATTGTGTTCTTCTCTTCCATCTGATAGTAGGGGATAATCAAGTTTGCAATATGTATGTCAATCTACATTTCAACTTCTCATTGTAGGGAGCTGATGAGTGTTCTGTGGGATCAGTGTTCCTTCTAAAAACTGAATTTCTTACTTTGTTGATGGAGAGAGTGTACTTGAATATATGCACATGAATATATGGAAATACTTGAATGCACTGATGACTTTCAGTAAGCAGAAAATGCAGTGGAAAGTTTGCCTTTTGGAGAATGCAATACTGTATTTTGTAGCAAAGTTTATTGAGAAAATAAGGATACTAAACTGTTCATTTCTTTGATGACTATTAAATATAAAGCTTTTTAAACCTGACATGTACACTAAATGTGTGAAGTTTATTCCTTTTGCTATTTCATTGCATTTTTTGTCAAACTTCTGAAAATTCCTTGACATTGAAATAAAAAAAGGTAACTTTTTCCTTTTTCCCACAGATCCAAACGTTTAATGTTGAGGCACCATGCCAGACCGTGGAAGATTTAACGAGTGGGGTTGTGATGGCCCAGGTTCTTCAAAAAATGTAAGTAATTGTTTACTTAATGAAGTAAATACAGAGATTTTTTATCAGTACATTTTTCTATATTTGTTTATGTTTTAGTTCAAACTTGGCTGGTATTCCATAAGGATGTGGTTTAGATGGTACTTTAAACTGGAACATGGCTGATGATTTTTTCTCTGTAGTTTACAGATAACTATCTTAAATGAAAAAAAATTGTTTTAGGGAAGAGTTTATTCAAGTGTGAATTTACTGGAAACTAAGCTGAATTAAAACCAAACTTAGAGATTCGCACTTAAAATTTGAGTCAATGCAAGTTAAGGTAATTGGCCCTTACCAATTGGTCATTTGAAACTATAGTCAGGAGCATTTAGAATTAGTATAATGTAATAAAACTTCCATAATAAACTGAACGGAACTGTCAGTTTAGTTGTTTGCAGTTGGAAGTACTTTTCAGTTTGTTTCCACTACCCCTTGTCTGTTCACAAGAGATTATGTGAGGGTATAAAGAAGAAGGAGCCATCAGGTTATTTATACACAGGATTGGTAAGATCCTACTGAGCCTTCTCTTCTTGAGGCTAAACAAACACAGCTCACTCAGTCTCACCTCATTTGACAGAAACTGCAGTCTGTTAATCATCTTAATTGCCCTTTGCTGAACTTTCATGTATGTCCTGCTGTCTCTCCTGCTGGGGAGGCCAGGATGCAGCAATTCAGATACAATTTTAACAGATCTGAGCAGTACCTCCCTTGGCCTTCTGGCAGTGATCTTCCCAACGCAGCCCAGGTTGGCCTTTGCTGCAAGGACACATTGCTGAAGTGTGTTCCTCTACCGAGTTTCCTGTCTGCAAAGCTGTCTTCCAGCCAGCTGGTGCTCAGTATATACTGGTGAATAGGGTTTGTTTCCACATAGGTTTTCTGAAATGTGTGAGGTTCTCAGCTTGTTTTTCCAGCTTGTCAGATTTCTCCTAAATGACAAGGCAACTATCAGGTGTATCAAACACTCTTCTATTTTTATATTGCATGAAAAATTACCCTCTGTCCCATCTTCTAGGTACCTATTAAAGACATTTAATAGTATTGACCCCTTGGGTATGCTGCTAGTGGACTGACCTCCAGCTGGATTTCATGCTTCTGAAACCTTTGAGCTTTTTCAGGCATTTTTCAGCCCACCTTGCTATCCAGTTACCCCCATCATGCTTCATCAGTTCTTCTGTGAATATGTTATCCTGATCAGGCAGTCTATAGCAGGAATCTGTAACAGTGTCGCTCATGTTGGCCTGCCTAGTCATCCTGACCAGTAATCTCTCAGCTGGCTCATATCCATCCTAAGACAGAGCTCATGAGCTTCCCATTGCCCTGTCAGAGGAAGGACGTCTCCCTGTCACTGCCTTCTCATGTTCTTCCTAAACGTGTGTTCATGGCAGCAGCCCTGGCATGTGAGCCATACTACCACAACTTCATGATCCCAGTGAGACTCTGACCTTGTAACTACATGCAGAAGTCTGTTACTTCCTATTTGTTCTCCATGCTGCATGCTTTAGTGCACAAGGACTCCACATATGTATCCAGTCTTTCTGATTCCCAAGAATGAAGCTTTCTCCAGAGTGTTCTTCTTTAGGCCTTTCTATGTTTATGTGTATGTGCTTGGAGCGATCCCACTTTACCCAGCCCTGTTTTGTTGACTGAGGTCTTTCCTTCACATCATTCTTCACCCCTAGTTTTTCAACAGAGGCCACTACTTTGTCATTTAATGTTTGTTTCTCTGTTATTCCTTGCATAAAACTGTTCTTACCACCTCAGCCAGCCTGTTAGTGAAGATGTGTCTACCCACCATAGTCTGGTGGATCCCATCTCTTTCAAGCAGTCCTTGATTTTCAAAAGGGCTCAGTGGTTATCGAAACCAAAACTTTGTTGCCGACATTAGATCACAGCTGGTTGTTGACATGCAGGATCTGTCTGCTGCTCCAACCTCCTCCCCAGTAACTGGTGCAACAAGGGAGAGCACCACTTAAGCCTTGACCATAGCTTCCAAAGCTGCATAATCACACATGGCACTTTGCAGATTTCCCTAGCTGTACGGCTAGTGCCCAGGTAGAAGAGCAGGAGTAATAGTGTGAGGGCTGCATGAGCTTCAGCAGTCTTTCAACAATGCCCAGAATTCAAAGCCTGAGCAAGCAACAGCCCTTCTTGGATTATGTCAGTCACAAGATGAGGGTCTTCCATCCTGTGCTAGTGCTTAGCACTTCCCTCTTGTGCTGCTCTGTGGCTCAGGTTTACTGAACAGATGATTTGTTTAACAGAGCTCCTAGGGCTGTAACTGCTGTGAGGCCACTGAATCTACTGTAGTTGCAGATTCTCAGGAGCAGCAGCCTTCCTCCTAGTGAGAAAAGGAGCTGCCAGTTCACAGGAAGAATAAAAAGGGGGAAAGGGGAATCCCAATGTAGCCAAGTATTTTAAAACAAGACTTATTATTGTGTGGTTCTGAGACACTGTTTTCAGCTGATTAACTGATACTTTTAAAATAAATATACAATACAATTATTGCATTTCTGTAGCATGATTTTAAAATGTTTTCTGTAACAACTGCCAATGCTGACACTGAACACTGAAGAAATTCTTCGGTATTTTCCAGTTAAATGTAAAGATCACCTAAGCAATCTATCATTCCTTCTTTATGTCCTATGTAATAATTTGAACATGCCAAAATTTGTATTTGACTGTCTTACTTTATGCTGGTTGTGCTTCAGATTTAACATTTTGCATACTTATGTAATGAACAGACATTCTCATGCTGAAATTTAGCAACAGTATTGCTAAATCTTGACTGCATTCCTGTTGAGATAAACTTTGAAGAGCAGCAGTAATCTGATCTTGACTGTATGATAAGAATGATAACATGAACAATCTTAGAGAGAAAATATTATTTCTTCTTTTTTGTTTTTCTTTGTAAAACAGAATAAACAGAAGATAAGTAGTATAAGATAAGAAGTGTAACAGAAGATTAGTCTAATTGATTTTTGAAGTAGAAACCAAGGATTGTAGAATAGCCAAACATGGTTTCTTTCCCTGGACATGAGATTGGAATATAGGTCAAATACAGGGATCAGCATTTGTATAGCTGACCAGAAAACTGATCAGGAGCATATTGACAAAGCCATTTTAAATAGTCTTTTTTGAAAATAAAACCAAATTCAACACTAGCAGTGAAATCCTCATTTGGGTCCTTTGAACAGATACAACAGGAAGAATATTTAGCTGGGAGTCAGGGCACGTTCAACAATATGAAGCAAGTCTAGAGCAGGCTTTTTTTCTTCTTTTCTTTTTATAATAGCAGCATGGATTCCCTCTGCCCCAAGAAAGATAGTGATGTAGAAGACAGTTTTTGTAGGAAGACAGCAACATGCTTAAGGTTATTTGGGAAATTCATGCAGTGATGTTAAGTAGCAAAGAATAAGCCTGAAAGCACCAGGTCATGCAGACATATCATTTGCAGAGAAAACTTGAATATTTGTGTCTTTGACATAAAATCTCTCAAAAAGTTGATCTTCAAGGAACAGAGTTATTGTTTTGACTGCAGACACAAATGCTATTACTCTTATTCTATTGAGAAGAATAAACTACTGTTTTTGTAATTTGTGTTCCTTGGAAATGGGGTATTTCTTAGTATAGTTGCCTCCTGTTAAAAGTTCTTTTTAAGTGTGCATTCTTTGAGCCTAATAATAATGGGACATTAATTAGGTAAAAGAAGGGAGGGGAGAATTCTGGCAACTTTGTGTGCATCAGGATTTTACTGTAGTAAATTAATTAATGTTTTAAAATAGCTGAAAGATCAGATTAATATATCCAGTGAGAATTTAAAAAAAAAAAAAGGAAAAAGAGTTCATTATGAATGAGGAAAATATTGTCAACAAAGAAGTCAAGTGAAGAAGAGCATTGATGAAAATTTAAAAGTGTTGAATATCCAGTGATCTGGATATATTTCCGCAGCAGAGTGAGGATAGCATTTCTTCTAAAAAACTTACAAGTTTAGTAGTGAACTCTTATTTTTCTTTTTCTTACACCTACCTTCATAGGAAGAATCCACTGGTACTTATGTGGATGGGAGATAGTAGGTCATCATGAGGAACAGTTTTTCAGAGATCCCTAGCTGAGGGAATGAGTTGTTTTAGACATACAGAAAATTTGCACAAAACAGAACTGCAGGATTTATTGTCAGAAAATGGAAGAAAAGAGCAAAGAGAAGAGGAAGAACATTTCTTGCTCATCAGCTGATAAAAAACAGCCTAGTGCCAAGTGGAAGGGGCTTACTGTTTCTTCTATGGTTCTTAATTTTTTTTACATCATCCTCAATACTTTTTTGCACTCACAGTAGTAACCCATTTGTAGGTAAGCACCAGACATCACAACAAGTGTAGCAGAATTTTTTTTTTTTTTTAGCAAAACTGCTGGAAGAAGCTGTGAGAAGAAAAGGTTACAGAGGAAATTACTGACACCTTCAGAGGCTTTTCACTATTGATATTGTATATGATAGCAAATAGCAGAAATGTGTTCTATGTAACCAAGCATGAACATTTTGCTTACAGTCTCAGCTATTAAAAAACAGGTGGTGGTAGATTCCTGAAGGACATCTTTCTTTATAGCATTAAAATTTTATCTTCAAATTTCTGGTTAAAGTACCATTTAACGTAATTCTCTAGTGCTAACTGTATTATCTTGGAGGAAGAAATTCAGCTTATGCTTTGGCTTATCTTTTGTGTGTTATTCTGTGAGATTAATACTTGTTTGTATTCAGATGTGGTGGTTATTGGTCCCTCTGACTAGCACTGATATGAAATACAGTAAGATAAAATGCCTGTACAGAATCAGTGTTGATGATTATTTTAAAGAGTGTTGTACTCCAGGAGTAAAGAGTGGAAAAAAAGAAAATGTTTAAATTGTTTATGAGTAGACTGTTTGCTTAAGATTGTGTAGCTTATGCTGACAGAAGTGCCATAGCTTGCTTCTGAATCACATCCTTGTTTTTTTTTTTTTTTTTTTTTTTTTTTTTTTTTTTTTTTTTTTTTTTTTTAGCTTGCACAGATGTTACTTATGTTTTCACTGTCCACTGATATCCCTAAAATAGTATGACTTCCCGTTTTATACTAAGTTTTAAAATTTTCCTTTCATCCCACCCTGGAGATAGTTTAATACCAGGTGTCTCTCTTGTTTTGATTATTTCTTCCACTGTCATACTGGCCTTGGTAAATGTAAGAAGTGGTATATATTTTCTTTTGTCATCTGTGCATTGCACCCCTCTCAGTGAATTATTCATTTGTTATATTACATGCTGCAACACACTATGTATGTTTTGACACATGCAGAACACAAAAGCCATGCTTTTATATGTCACTGGTGGAGGGAAATTTTTGTAAACACATTTCTTGAAGCAGCTTACTGTACCACTGTTAAAATGAGTAATAATCATGAGTTATACTACATGCTCTGTGGGTTGGTTTTCTTCAGAAGAATATTTCTGTCTCTTGGCATCTGTGATGCAGAGAGATGATTGCTTAAATAAAGGAAAATTTGCATACAAAATAAGATGGAGATGGTATAAATGAGCACTGCTGAAAACATCACATGAAATGATAGAGCATTAACAACAGCATAAGTATCTTGTGCTCTGAAGAAAAGTCCCAGTTATCTGCAATACTACTCAGATGGTAGGCAGCAATCAACTGATACACAAATACCTTTCTAAACTTGAAAGTTATCCAGTGCTAGAGATTGTATAAGTTTGGATCTAGGCTCAGGAACTTTCTGAATTCAAAATACTTACTTCATGCACGAGTCATCTCATGGTAACGAAGATGCTCCAGTCAGTTCTCTGATGGTTGAGCTGCTCACTTCTCAGCCACACTTACTCATATTTGTTTAGGTGATGCTTTTTCAATCACTGTAAAAAGAATGCTGTTGCTTCCAAATGAAATGGCCTAAAGTGGTTAAAGAACTCTTAATTTGATTGAATCCTGATCCCCAAAAATATAGTGAAGACTTGTTTGCAGCAAGGACTGTGAACGACTTAACATCTGGAAGCCCCTTTTTAGAAGCATGTTTAGAAATTCTTATGGAAAAGCTTTGATTTCAGGTTTGATTTCCAGTAGTTTGTTTTGAACATGTTGGTAAAACTTCAATTAGAGTTTTGAAGAGAAAGGAAGTTGTAATGGTAGGTGATTGATGTTAAGGAAAAGATGATCATTCTAGATTTGATTGGTGTTGGCTGTTGCTTTTCTGCTTATTATATTCTTGGCAAAATGTTTTTGCGGTGTGCTATTAATTGTTGTGTAACCTGTATGAAGGTACTCTAAAAAGAATTGTTGGTGCTGTTTTGACCACTGTTACATGGTACTGATTTCAAGTGGATTGCTTATCATCTTATCATCTGCTGGATCCTTGGATGCTTCCATGAGGTTTGTATACATTCAAATAAAAAAGCAAATGGGATCTGTGGAAGAGGACTACCGCACTGAGTTTAGATTTATTTCTCAGGGACCTTCCTTAAGCATGTCTGATGACATATATATAAGGGTTTAGGTAGCCTATGACTTCCATCAAGACTGTGAAAGACAGCTGTTGGTCCATGTTTTATTTTTATTACAGTAGTAGCTGAGAAAAGCTGCTTAGTTTCTGCTGAATTTCAGGCTTCCAGAATGAAGTGAGTGGGATCTAACTCTGAAATCTTCTTACTGCTGCTCAGCTGATGCCCTTATTGGTGCTGTTATTACTGAAAACTGGATATGCAATATCAGCTACCCAGTCAGTCCAAATATAATTTCACTTGTGGGATGTTGTTTATACTTACCCATGTTGTTTCTTAGAACCATTTTTTACCATGAAAATGATATGTCAAGGATTGATATATTCTTGGCACTTCAGCCTTGAAGCACCTGAAGATGTTAGTGGCCAAGTGCAACCCTTAAAATTATAAGGTACAATCCTTGAGGAAGTCTTGTTTTTTTTTTGAGAAGCACAGATCATACCTGCTTTCTCTCTCAGCTGAATAAATATTTTATGATTGTGAGTCTGTTGTTGAACAAGCTTACTTTTGTGTTGGCAATTCCCAGAAGACTCATTTGAGACTCAACAGGGTGTTTTTTGAGCTCCACACCTAAAATGGGATTTGAACTGTCATTCTTTTCATTACTGTCCAGATGAGTTTGTTGCAATTGAGTATAAATTAGGCGAATGAAGACTTTTTAATAAGGGCTTTTTGCAAGGAGAGCTGTTTGTTTCATATAAAAAGCGAATGTCAATGTTCTTTGTATGTCATTGTCATCCTTAGGTTTACTTGTCTTCTTGTGGCAGAGAGGCCATTTGAAAGCTATTTGAAGACATGTATTTCAAAACCAGATTATACTCTGGATAAGACATTGCTTTTTCTGTTTCGTAATTTATGATTCTGTCATCTGTGCTAGAACTGTACTGTTTTTGAATGGATGTAATTGGGAGTCATCAACTTAACTAATAATTAAAGCTGTTCTTCCAGATATATGTTTGTGGCTGCCATGTCAAAGGAAATGAAATATGCTGTAATCTTCGCCAGAGTCTGTAACAAAGTGTGTAAAAATAGCAATGGAAATGTGTCACTAGAGAAACATTGCTGTTTGTGATCTTCCTCCATTGCTGTGTTTTGTAATTGTAGTACAGCTTGCAGACCTTGATGCATTGTAAAGATGGAATGCAGCATGTACTGTGCATCAGATGCAAAGTGGGGCTGCGAAGTTTGTGTTCTAATAAAAGTACTGATGTAGTTGCTGGTTTGCAGTGTTTATGATATGGATGTTATTTGAATCTCCAGGAATATTCAGAATTTTCTTGAAGTTTTGCCAAAAGATCTCATAGCATCTTGCTCTTAAAAAAAGAGCTCAGTCCAGAACCCTTTTATGTGTACAGGGTACAGCAGTAAATCTAATACTAAACAATGGCAAATGCAGCAGTGTAAGTCCAAAAAATAGTCGTTCACCTGGAACTGTAACACAGACTTTTAACAGCTTCTTGCTAACAGTAGAAAGGTGGATTTTTCACTCTGACTGTATTAACTTTATGTTGGATGAAATGTGGGCCTTTCCTTGCTTTTCTACTCCTTTAAAACCAGTTGCATATAGTACATTCTTTCTCCTTAATTCCGATTATAGCACAAAATTCTGTATGATAAAGGGAAAATTTGACTGAACTGAGCAGTAGAAAATGTTAGCCTTTTAGGTGATCTTTGAGCTTGGCAGCAGGAGAGTTTTGGGAGGTATCTTGAAGAAGCAGCTTGTGGAAGATGCTTGAAGAAAAATGAAGAGGGAGAAGTTGTTCATAGAAATAGAAGCATACTCTGCAAGCAGTAGGAGTTCTCTGTGCTTTTTCTTGATTGTCTTGTCAAAAGTGCAGGGGATAGAAAAACTTCTGAGGAAGAGAGTTCACAAAAATATTTATGTAGGATTACTATGAAAAGAGAATTGCAGAAACTGTTAGTGTTTGGTAGATGAAACAGTAAAGTGTGTTCTCAGTCATAAAAACTTCAGTGATACTTTTTAGCTCTTCTTGCTGTATCAAGACAGCATATGTATTGTCCAGTTTCAGGCTTTTATTTTCGAAGTTATTAGTTGTAAGCAGTGTACAGTGGTAGGGATCCATATGTGGAAAAGTAATAATTTTTAACACTTTTAAGAAATGCAAGTAAGTATTGCTGCAGCACCAGAGGAGAAATTAAGAGGTAGGATTTATGGCGAGAATATTGCAAAATACATTCAAAATACAAAGAAGCTTCCTCAAAAGCATAAACTGCTCATGGCACACAAACGAAGCTGTGCTGTCAACAGGGTACAAGGTCTTAGAAAAATGAGTAGCAACAGGATTCTGAACTACTGTATTCAGGCAATGTGTCAGATACAAGAGGTAGTCATTTAAACCTGAGATGGGACCTTAATGACTAATGTGTACACACAATTTCTGCAGCCTGTTTTTAATGAGTACGCTTTTTATCTTTCAGAGATCCAGCTTACTTTGATGAAAATTGGCTGAACAGAATCAAAACTGAAGTAGGAGATAATTGGAGGCTAAAGGTATTTGACTTATTTTGCTTGTCTGTGAATCTGTATTTCAGTTCTTAATACAATATCGTGTCTAAATATTTGCACATTTCTGGATTAGGATCTTGCTTTTTAGATAGCATTTTGAATTTTAGACCATTTTAGTTACACCTACTTGTTTTTATGTTGTATTGTCCTGCACAGTTTTAGGGAAGACGTTTTGAATTTGTAAACAGGTTTCAATGATTTAAAGGGGAAATATTGAAATAAATGTTATACATCGATTACCTCTTGTTTTTCAGATGTTGAATTGAGATTTTTTTTTTAATGCACAGTGTGAAAGCAGCTTTTAAAAAAGCAGCTTTTTTGAGAAGCAACTGCATAAAAATAGAAACATAATAAGCAATTTATTTAAATAAAAATGGCAGAATGTTGCTTCCTTTTACTTTGTCAGCTCTGCAGAACTACTGAGTTTTAAGGGAGGAAGTCATGTTTTTTTCTGTTTCTACTCAGCATGGTTTTTAACCACAGTCTATTTGCTGGGTCATTTATATCACTTGGCATTCTCGCACTTCTCTGCAAACCTGAAGGAAATGGAATTTACAAGAACTATAATGAGGAACATTTTGCTTTAGAATCTGAGGAACACAGTCTCACTTGCAGATATTAGTGTAATTTTTGACTAGTTTTGTTCAGAGAATGATCTGTGTGCTTTTTTAAATTTCCATTTTCATCCTGACTAATTCGGGAGAAAAAATAGTTATGAATTTACTGTTAGTGCTTGTTTCCTGTAAAACCATTTTGTTCCAGCCTCCAAAATCCATTCTGAACATCTAGGGAAGGACTACAACTGTGAAGTACTCTAGTACTTACAGGCTTGTCTACATCACTTTCTGAATTGCAGGGACACACAGACAGAATGCTGCCTGAGGTAAAGGTGGAGCACACTGCTGCTGTTTATGTTTTGCTTTAGTCAGGAAAAGTATCAGCATGGTTTCTGATGTCTGGCCAGCTGTTTGAAGTCTGGAATGCTTTAGAATGTTTTGTCTGCTAGGGCAGCCAGCAGAAGTGAGGGTACATTGATGAGGATATATTGATTGACTGATGAATAAAAGATATGATCCCTAAAAAAGCTTTAAAACTTTTGGCTTCTGCTGCATGTAGAGCACTTAATATAAATGAACTTCGCAAAGAATTGTATGGAATTTCAAGTGAACAGCTGGATACACGGTCTTGCTTTTCTGTAAAATATTTTTGATTTTTTTCCCTAAGGAATATTGAAGTCTTGGCTGTTAAATGTGGATGATAAATTGAGAACTGTTTGCTATAATAGCATTTGAGCTGATTGAATGTGGAACAGCAGCTTCTGTAACTGTCATATGGAGTTTGAGGAATAAATATTTTATTTTTATGTCTCCCACCAATTTGGCAGATGTAAAAGCTTAGCAGGTGTGAAAAAAAAAAGCTGAGCAATCTAGCAATCTAGTAACTTGCTTATGTGACTGAGGTTGGCAAAGCATCAGGTCAAATTTCAATTTCTTGCTGATGTCATTCCATCTTGTTTTTCAAGTATCCACATAAACAAGAACTAAAGACTGATTGTTTTGTTCAAGAAATATGTGTAATTCAGCTTTTTGTATAAATTTTTATAGACCACTTCCCTTTTCTTGAAGAATACTAAAAGGCACAAGTGTGATATTTTAATGCTTGTTTTTTAATCAGGAAAGTAATCCTATACTTTGCCAACTGTTCTTTACATGTGAGTAAACATTACTAGTAGTCTAGTTTTCCAAATGTCTATCATCCGATCCTTCATTTAAAGTCTGACTTGTAGGAACACTTCAGTCTGTATTTCTATTCTTAGAATTGTTCAGCTTGGAAAAGACTTAAGATTAAGTTAACTCTACCAAGTCCACACTAAACCATGTCCCTGAACCACACCTCTTCTAAACACCTCCAGGGATAGTAACTCAACTACTTCCCTGGGCAACCTGTTCCAATGCTTGACAATGCCTTTGGTAAAGAAACTTTTCATATTATTCAATTTTCCCGTGGTGCAACTTGAGGCCATTTCCTCTTGTCCTGTCACTTGCTAACTGGGAGAAGAGACTGACCCTCACCTCACTACACCTCATTTTAGAAATGTATTCATTACTAGATTTAAGATGTGGGCATCATACTTGCATGACTCTAGAATATAACTTTCCCTTCATACTTAAAGAAGTGACATGAGCAGTTATAATTGGATTATCTCAAATACTGTGGTAATGAGCCGCATTATTTTCTTTTTGCTAAACATGGTCACTTTTTGCCTCTGATGCAAGTCACCTCTTGTACAAGCTCTTGGTATCATGAACCACATAAAGGAGCCAGTCTAGTAGGGGAAATACATAAAAACAATCTAAAATGTAATGTGTAAGAAGTTTTACTTTGTGAAACAGTGGTTAGGAGGGCTGGTAGAGATTTGTGTAGGTCTTGTGCTGCCCACATATCCACTGTTCATAGAAGTACTCAGAAAATTATAGAATTGTAGAGTTGTAGGTTGGTAAAGATTGAGTCCAGCTGTCAACCTAGCACTACCACTGTGTGTACCACAGCCCCTTATGTAACCAAGTGGCATATCTGCACATTTTTTGAATACTTCCGTGGATGATGATTGTACCATTTTTGCTAGGCTGTCTTCTCTACAACCCTTTCCATGAAAATCTTTTACCTCATATTTAATCTAAAATTTACTTGGCACCACTTGAGGCCATTTCTTCTTGTCTTGTCACTTGTTACCTGGGAGAAGGTAATGAGTGATGTGATTATTAATTTTACATTGTGTGTTGTCCTGTATGGAGAAGAAACAAGAACATAAGGCTGAGATTATTTTTTAAGGGGGGGTGGGGGTGAGGAGAGGGGAGGGTTAGTGTAGGTTTGGTTGTTCTGGGGAATTTTTTTAGCAATTTGCATTCTGTTAACTGCAATGCTCATAGCATACATTGGTGTACATAGTAGTTTGTGTTTTCCCTTGGGCAACAAAAAAACTTTTCACTACTGGCTTATCTGCAATTTTATGATGGTTTACAGAAAAAAAAGCTCAAAGACATTAACTCTTTCTTCATGTGCCATGAACAGTTGTTTATAGTCCAAGTTTAAATTCTGTACAACATAGTATTTCATGGCTGAGAAAGATGACATCTTGAACATAAAACCTATACTGAAAATTAAAAGCAGCTTAGGAAACAATTTGATTGCCAAAATTTTGCAGGAATGAAATTCCCTAGTCAAGAAAAAAGTTACTGATCTAATACATGCCTGTAAGTTTTGGCAATTACAGAATAAACAGTTGGTTGTCTGAGGGGTGCCATAAAATTGTCATCCTTTTCCCCTGTCCCCTTCCATTCAGTGTGGGAAGCTTAGGAAAGGAAGGAAACACATTGTTCAGCTTGATTTCTGACATTTTCTTTTGAACTTTTCATTTCGTCATTTAGCCTACAGCATCAATTTAAAGTACAGTTTTAGTGATGTTTATAGTAGCAAGATGTGTTAGTCTTGTGAACTTTCACTACCTAGTCTTTCTCTAGGTTCCATCTATAATCCGTGATGAAAAACACTCCTGCAAAACACAATTTAAATCAGAAACCAAATGCCTCTGAGAGCGATGCAAACAATGCACACAACGTGCTCCTTTCCCTTCTTGGTGTGTGTGCACACACTCACACCCACACCTGTGCCTGCCCACCCCTCACCCCACCTGTTAACTGCAGATGGGTAAAAATATACTTTAATGAGATACCGAAGGTTATTGGTTAAGAATTCACACACCACTTAAAAGTGCCCTAGCAACATTTCCAGAGGTTATTCAAGATCTGAAATAAAAAAAGAAAAGCCAATTTACACAGAGCCTTCAGCACAACCAGAGTTTCAGCATACATGTGATATAAGGATAATGCAAAATTGGGCACTGGCTGTCATAATGTTGGAGAAAAAAACAAGAAGTTAAATAACTCATGCTCCCTTTTTGTCAACAATCACAAGCCTAAGGGCATTTTCTATTCCCACATCATCAGCCTTTCCGTTTGTTGCACAACTGTATTAGTAAAAAGAGAAATCTAGACAGACCACCCTTACAAACCTGAGTTTGGAAACACTAAGTAAATTGTAATTAGATAGAGATTTTATATGACAAGGGAGAATAAAAGAAAAGTAGGAGGAAAAAAAAAGCAACCATTAAGTCATATGGTGTTGGCAGATCACATTGTCTCTGCTTTCATTCCAGTCAGTTTATCAGGTTAATGCTGTGTAATAAGGGTCACTCTCATACTGAGCACAGTATGCTTAGTATATAGTGCTATACTACAGCTAAGATGGCTGTTAACAGAGGGGGTAAAGATAATTTACCATGGAGAACACCCACACAACTCTGGTGTGGGTATTAGTGAAATTTAGGTGTCCAAAGAAGGAATGAGAACATTCAGGTTGCCTTTCTGGATACATTAGCTCAAAGCAGATAACCAGTCATTCATAATATGAGGTTGGGAAAGTAAAACTGAAAGGCCAGATGGTAAAGAGATTGTAAATGGATAGAGGTTTGTCTAGAAATACTTAAGGGTCCATCTATTGTGAATTGCAACACATTTCTCAGGTGAAATAAAGCATAGTTGTCACTTTTTTTACCCCAGTAAGCTTCACATCTTTTCCAGCAGAAGTATGGCTGCAGGAAATGGATGTTAAGAGATGTTGAGAGGGTAGAGTGTATATTTTTTATTGAAAAGGAAGAACTCAGGTTGCAAATAGGCACCCCATGTGCTCATGGGCTGACATCCAAACAATGATTTAGTACTTTATAGTCACAATCTGTATTGGAAATTCTATCTGTTGTGTTCTGCCATTACATTTTAATGATCTTTGTTAACTACAGTTAGGTTTTCCCTATGTTCTTAAGAAGGTGAGAAGTAATTCTGAAGAACCGTCACCTGCTGTGACTTAGAATTCTGATCTAATTGGTTTTCTTTAACACTTTCTTGGGCTGTTGTTCATTTTCATTTGGCTGCTTGAGGTCTTCCTTCCATATGCTTTGACCTCATAAATGTTGCTGGAACTACTTGGTTCAATTTCAAAGTACAAAATATTAGTGGTAGTTTCCCTATGATGATCCTCTCTCTATTGGGGCAGTAAAACCATCCAACTTTATTCGTTGCAAGCAAATCAGGAAAAAAATTGAGAGCTGTCTGAGCAATCCTGAAGATCATGGATAAATTTAGGTCAGTCTTTGTCTTAAAAGAAGTCTATACAGAAGCTGATTTAACCTCAAAATTGTCTGATTATGTGCCAGATACAAAGATGATACAGTTAATTCTTGAAAACAAGCTACTCTGTTACTGTTGATTGGCACTGGGATAAAATAGGACCGCAAAGATTTCTTTTTCAGTTAGTTGGGTGTTCTTTTCTCTCTAGGATGCTGCCCTACATGCTAGTTTTCATGATGAATTTTGATCAATATTGGTTTTGTTCCAGTATCTCAACTCTAAACTCTGTTAAAGTTACATGGAGGAAGGTGGCTCTTTATGTTTAAGGGATTTTAATTAAAAAATGCTTACAAGGAGAGGAGAAAAGAAATATTTCACAGGTTTCCAGTTGGTTTCTCATTCTTTTGGGATTATGTTCAAGTTGAAGGTTCCTCACAATGTGTTCATCGGTAAACTGGACTTAAATTCTGCAACACGGCCCTTGCGTTTCTGTGGCTCTTTCTGCAGCAGACTCAGGTAAATTACAAACCAGAAGATTTTAATTAATCAATTTTGAAAATTATATTCCAATCAGTGCGGTATTCTTTGTGGTGATTTGACATAAAAATAAAATTTCTTAATTCCTTTAAATTTTTCAATCTGTTGCAGACTTTGGTTATGATTGTGCATTGTCTTTGAGTGGTGTTCTTGGTTGCTCTTGGGCAGACACCTAGGAAATAGCCATAGCTTTTACAGAACCATGCTGTGTTGTGTGTAACAGTACAGAAAAAGTATGTGCTTTGGTGTAGAAGGTGTAAACTGCCTTATTATGCTCTTACGGGAGTGATAGTAAATGTTCTCATATACATGCTATAATGTAGCAGCTCCAGTTCTCATTCTAGGTTGTCAGGGAATTTGATGTGGGACTTTCCAGGTCCAAATGAATTTTTGTGTTTTGTATGACTTAAAATTCAGTGATTATGGAGACAGTCAGAATGTTCCTATATAATGAGGAAACAACTTCTGGCACTTGTTTCCAAATGAGAGTGGGTTAATAGCGGCCAGGTAATCAGATTGTTATCACTTTAGATTTCTTGGCAAAAGTCTTTCAGTGTGTCTAGCCTGTTCTCTTGAGTTTGGATTTTACTTTCATCGCCTCATTTTGTTTGTTGACCATATTGGAGTGTTGAGTTTGTCCCTGGATTTCAGTATTACGTTTCCTAACAACCATCAGGTCGTTTGAAAGGTAAATAATTTCCTTCAGTGGACAGAATCTTCTAACTGGGTATTCTTGAAATGCAGTTAAGAATATAAAATTCATTGTGGGCTTCAAAGGCAATTAGAACTTGAGAAGTTTTGCTCTCCCTTCATTGTTGTCCTACAGTTTGCTGCTGTGGCTACTGCAGTCAGTGAGAGAACTGTGAATCCTATTTCTATCAGTTTTAGTGTTTGCAGATCATGTTTAAACTCCAGTCATTTAATCATTTAGATTGGTAAAGATCCTTAAGATCATAGAATCCAATCGTAAACTGCTCAGTCCACCAATAAGTCATGTCCCAGCGTACCACATCTACACAGCTCTTACACAGGGATAGTTACTCAATCATGTCCTTGGTAGCCTGTTACGATGCTTGAAAAGTCTTTCTGATAAGGAGATGTTTCCTGATACCCAATCTTAGCTCTTCCTGGCACAACTTGAAGCCATTTCCTTTTGTCTCATCTGTTGTTGAGTCTGACCCCCACCTGGCTACACCCTCCTTTCAGGCAGCTGTAGAGAGCGATAAGGTCACCCCTGAGCCTCCTTTTCTCCAGGCTAAACAACCCCAGGTCCCTCAGTGGCTCCTCTGTCCCAGGAAACAGTATGCTGCTTCTGTTATCTGAATTCTTAAATACTTGAGCAGTAATTGGTGGTAATCTCTAGCAGTTACTTTTCAGCAAAGATTGTTTTTTTTTGGTATGAATTCCACTTCTGAGAACCAGAGGCATTTTTATAATTTTAGACATACTCTTCTCAGAGACTTGATGCAAATGGATTTTTGCTGGGAAGGGAGCAATACTCACTCAGTACTAGAGAAATGTGACATACATTCTATAAAGCAGGAGGTACTTAACTGGTGCCATTGGTTATGTGAGTGAACAGAAGCTACCTTTGTATAGCAGTGAAGTCATCACAGTGAAATGTGAATTTTGCCAGATACTGTAAGACAGACATTCATTTGTAAAAACTAGGAGGGGGGAGGGGGAACAGAGAATGACAAGAACAAAAATGAAAGAACTGAGAGGAATAATTAATGAGAAAAATAACAAATTAAACTTATATGGGTTGAGAATAAAGGATGATATTGAGCAGGAGCTGGCTTTGGTCTGGAAGAAGAGGTTCATCTCGGCAGAAAGCAGATTACTAGGATACTTCAAAAGAAGAAAGGAGGAAAATAATTTTTCTACTTCTGGATGCAAAGATAATCCTAAGATAAACAAGTATCTAAAAACACGCATTCTGTAGGATCTGATTTAAAGCCTATCCAAGACAATGTTATGTTTTTTATAAATTTAAATGGGTTCTGTGAATTAATAAAGATTTGTGATCACATCTGGAAGTCTGATCATAAGGGTCTCTTGCGTAACTTTCATGATTCTAAGTTTAACTGTGGATAAATAGATGTAATTATATCCTTCTTTTGTGTGATTCTTCTGTGATTACCTACTTTATGATAATTTCTCTGTAAAATATTCCATGTATTTATTGTATTTCCTCCTTCTTGTCAAATAGGTAAGCAACCTGAAGAAAATTTTAAAAGGAATACTGGATTACAACCATGAGGTAGGAACCATTTGAACTAATCTACATCTACTTGCCTTTTGAGTTATGTATTTTAGTTAACCTGTTGAAGATAAATTGTATTCTGCAGGTTGAGTTCTGACGTTTTCTTGCAGATATTTTGGCATTTATGATGCTTCATGGCCTATTCCCTAGTCTTGCCCTTCTTTACAACTTTTCACCTAGTTTATTGAATACTGAGGAGTTCTCGGGAAGCCTGATAGACAAATTCTGTCACTTACAGAGTAGATGGCTTTACTGACTTTGCTCTGATGATGGACTTTGTGTCTGATGTACTGTATTTTACCTGTGATTTATTTTCCCTTCCTCCTCTGCAGCTGAAGTCTGCTTTTTTCCATATTTTTCTCTTGGGGAGAGTGAGTAAAGAGCATTTCTAGCCTCTCCCCACATTAAGATTTTAAATGAAGTATTTTAATTGAGGGGTATTGGACTCAACCCTTGTAATTCTTATTTTGAGCAAACTCAGCACTCAATTACTCCAGAGGAGACAGTATTTTTTTATTTCAGTGGTAAATCTTCAGGTGAAATATGCTATCAGTGATGTTTGAGACAAATTGATCTGTACAGGCGGCAGCAAAAAATCCGTAATATGTATGTTTTAGACATTGATTGTCTCAAAATATTGTCTTCTCATAAATACTGCAGAGCTTAAATTATTTGTTACTAAATTGAAGTACTTCAGAAAGAAATTTATTTTTAGGAGGTCATCTTCAGTAAATGGTTAGGTATCCACGTTTAAAAAAATGTTGAAAACTGATGATTAACTGGAAATACTAAACAGAAACAGATGAGGTTTTGTTATGGAAAATTAATATTACTAAGACAAAGTGATGCAAGCTTCTTTTTGGTTGGTTAGTATGTATGATGATTAAGTCTCTGGTGTAAAACCTTCACTATTAGGCAAGTTCTGAGCAGGTTCAAGCTGATCGATTTCTGTAAAGATATTACACGTTTATAAATCTCGCTGGATTTTGGTTTAGGTTGGTATTTTTCCTGCTGAGGCAATGCTAAGGGTGATAGTAGAGGTAGTCTGGATTCTACTAATGAATTCTGCTTATGTTTTCCTCAACATTATTTCCTCTCCCCCTTACTGAAATATAGATATGTATGTGGATTTTACCTGATGTTGCTAAAAGCCTTTGAAAAATATGTATGTTAATTTCATTCATCCTCAAAAATGCAGAGATTTGTATTGCATTCAGAACAACAATCAGTAGAAATGCTACATTTGCTGTCTTTGTCAATTCAAGTATGGAAGAACAACAAGCCTAAGTTAACTATTTATAGTTTTCATGTTTTATTCTGCCTCAGTTAATCTTGCTGCAAAACCACCCTGCTCTGGAACTAAAACTTCCAAATTTTTGTAAATTTATTATATTTTTGTCTTCTAAAAATGGGTTAAATGCTCTTTTTCATCCCTAGATAGTTATTGTAGAGTCTATCCTTCATTTTCATATTTCTTTCAGGGCTTTTGGTGGGTGTTTTTTGTTTGTTTGTTTGTTTGTGTTTTTTTTTTTAATTCCTTTTTTTCTCTTGTTTATTTCAAACTCTATTCACACCTTCACATCCTTGGCTTCCTCTTAGTGCCTGCCAATTTACCTCTTCACTTCAGCTTTCCTCAACAGGAGTTTTATTGTCAGTGACTATGAAGTCACTATAGTGTTGTTAACTTAAACCCAGCATTATGTTTGAAAGAAATTCATGAACTAGAGATCAATATATAAAGGCATATCATAATAAAAAAATATTGTATTTTCCTGTATTATTGTAGTTTGTGTACAATGGTAATATTTTCCATTGTGATTGATGCATTTACAGAATTCTTCTAACTTAAAGGAAGTCTTTTTCAACAGGAGTGAATCTGGGTCCTTTAAAATATACAGAGATTTTTAGTAGTGTTGAAATTAATTTGAGAAAACTGCTTAAAAGTCCTGCTGTTCCACAACACAAGACACACTACATAATCAGAACAAATCCACAGCACTTCCATGAAGCCCAACCCTACTAAACTTTAAATGCTTGTTTTCTTTGTATTCTTCCTATATGCTATGTTTTTTGTAGATGCCTTAACCTAATTTCTGTTTTTCTTGGGTATTGCACAAAAAAGAGCATGCAGCAAGCACATGACTGATTCCCTCTATAGTCATTGTTTCCTTATTACACCCTGTTTAAGAAGTTACAGTTTCTTTTTATCTGCAATTAATGTGTCAGAGATGTGTTTAATTCCAGATTTCATATTCATATTTTCAACCCTCTATTCAGTAAAGAGCAATTTAGCAGAATTGTCTAGTTCCTTCTACTGACAATCATTAATCCTTAATGATCTTTAATGATAAATCAGATAACACAATTGCGAATCACATGGGCTTTTGTTTTGCGAGTTTTTTCTTTCTTTCTGCATGTGGGCTGTTTAATTACATATCATTGTACTACTACCTCAGATTCTCTTCCATGGAACAGCTTTCTTAGCTGTAAGACTTGCCAGATATCCTTAAATTTGCTAAAAGTGTGAGGTCTAGTGATCTGAGCTTTTTGCTGTCTTGTATTTGTCACCTGTCAGTGTTAGATATATGTATTGTATAGGTGAAATATTTAATTTTCTGACTTTGTAGTTGAAAGAAATACCAGATTTGTGTGTAATATCTTCGGCTACAGGAGGTGTTTTTAATTGGATGTTTTTAATGGAATTCTTTAAAAAAATTAATTAGCAATGTGGTGGCCTGCTTTTGTTAGCTTTCTTACCTGAAGAAAAAGAATTTTGCTAAGTGTTTGCCTAGTAATTGCTTGTGAGTTGAGACAGTTATGTTTGTCTTTTCCCAAATATTATTTGAATCAAACAGTATGATTTTATAGTGAGATGTTAGGTGTTGGGCAATTTAGTTTTTTTTGAAGGTGTACTCAAAACTATGGTAAAGTAATTGCTCTTGTCAATTCTGAATCATCTTTGTATGAAATAAATGGGTATGGATATGTGCAGTGGTACAGCCATGTATGTACTTTTGTCTTTATGCAGATTCTAGGCCAACAGATAAATGACTTCACCCTTCCTGATGTCAACCTGATTGGAGAGCATGCTGATGCTGCAGAGCTCGGGAGAATGCTTCAGCTCATTTTAGGATGTGCTGTGAATTGTGAACAGAAGCAAGGTAATAAATTTTGAAAACATGTTGTCTTGGTTATTGTGCACCTACTAAGGAGAAAAATTATATTTCTTGGGGTTTTGTCAGAAACAGGTTAGTTATTTTTTAAATAATGATGACATTATTTTGTTTTACAGATAGTAACTGGTTTTTTGGTGTAAGCTTCTCTACTTTTGGAGACTCAGACTGGAATTGAATTTACTTCCAGCATACGTGTTTTCAATTTTGGTTTGCTGACCTGAAAAATCAGTGTACAAAGAAAAAAATTCTTGGGCACACCTTTTAACCATTTATGAGGTAGATCAGGATAGTTAAGAATAGAAAAATGTGGTTATTGCATTGTTCAGCATGACTCTTTTATTTTACAGATGTATTCCAGGCATCATCTTACTACATGGCCAAAAGCCATTAGTAAAGACTGGTGCTTGGTCTGAAGATATGTCTGGTGTGATATTGGATACTGTAGTTTCTGAGGTGTTTGTATGGGGTTGGCAAACAGGGAAAAATAATGCTGGGAGCCATGGCCTTCTGGGCAACAGCTGAAGATGTAGCATGAAATCGTAAGGGCATCCAAAAAGTGATTTCAGGCCAATTGCCAGATGATTGAATCCCAGTTCAGTAGTCCCTGAAGGAGACTCCTGCCTCTCTAGCCCCATGGCACCAACTGTAATTTTGACCTGCATAAATACAACAGAGACCATTCATCTTTCTTGAAAATGCCAGAGAGGATGTGATGAACAGTGGAGATGTTTGTTAAGGTGTACTACATCTCATGTTCTAAACTTGCCTTGGGTGCAGGCTCTTTATTGTTACCCAGTTATCTTAAATTACATTTAATTCAAGCCAGATGAAGGTAATGGCAAACATTTATTCTAAATATTTGAAACAGGAAACACAGTGTGGGAAAAATAGATGTGTGGGAAAATACGACTTCTTTTACTGTATTTATATTACAGTTACATCAAATATATGTCTCTTCCAGATTTAGCTCATTTTGGGCTTGATGGCTGCCAAGATTTCAGGCCTTTTGTCTCCTTCTCGCTTGGTGCATCTTAACTTTTACAGCTAGTTTCCTCTTTCCAGTTTTCTTAGGTGACTAAATCATTTTAGTTTCTCCTTCTGAAATTACTTTTGTTCTCTTAACCAGGAAGTGATCTGTCTATTCTATTAATTAATATAGAAATACTGTTCTTCCACAAGTACATAAATAACTCTGGTTTATTAAGCCTCCTGTAATCTCTGTTTTATATAAAATTATCTTTCTTTTGGTGACTATTTGTCATTTTCAAGTGGGAAGTATATCTTATTCTTGTTCTTCTTTACTCTTTCAGTCTGGACATTAAAAACATGTTTCAAATACCAGAACAATCTGATTTTATGTACTTAGAGTGTGATTCATCATGAGCAAATTAACCACTTGAAGGTGACCTTTTCTCAGCATCTTTCTCTTAATTATGTCATTAAAAGACTAAAGGAGATGATGTTTGACTGGAAACCATATGATACTGGGCAAGTCATTTAGTCCTTGATGCAATCTAAATGTCAGAATTTGTGCTTCTGCCTACTGTATCTTCTTACAAGGTACCTGTTGTGTAGTTGACAGGTACACATAGCTGAGCACTTAAAAAGTGAAGGGGACTTCATTTGTGATGTAGTATAGAAATAAGAAGAGACACCAAAAATGAATGTGAAATTGCTTTGAAATGAGGATGCTGTAGGAAGGCAGGCTGTTATTGTTACACTTACAGAAAAGGACAACCTATACATGGATTGTGTACTTCAAGAGCCTGAACAGTTTGGGATCAAAGTGAGAAAATTATAAAAGTAGTTATTTCAGAAGTGTGAGATGCCAGGGGAGGAAAGAAGGTAATCATGTACTTTTTTTCGTTGTTGTAGAGTTCAAATAAGCCTGGATTTCTGTCTGAACAGCCTCGTGATAAAATCTTGTTGAATTTGTTGGGGTGGAACTTGACTAGTGATTATACATTTCAGTGTCATCCATGGCACCTAGTCATTTTGTAGGAAGGATGCAGCTTCTGATCTTACCTTCTGTGACTTGAGTTTCAACATTGACATTTCAGAACTCTTTTATTTTCAGAGTACATCCAGACCATAATGATGATGGAAGAATCAGTTCAACATGTTGTCATGACAGCCATTCAGGAGGTATGCTGGGATGCCCACAGTGTGTAAAAGTTCAGCTTTCATTATTTTACTGTAGTATGCTTTTTCCCACTTAGGAGAAACTTAGTTGGAAGTAAAGAAAATAAGGGGCATAGATTTTGCCTTTTTACAGTGAAAAATTTCTTACTTTTCCTTAGAAAAATCTTACTTTATGTCAAGGAAGTCTGATTGAATGTCCCACTTTTCTTTAAATCTAGAAGACTGAAACTTCTAGATATTTTTGATACTGGATTCCCTTTCCTTTTTCTTTCCCACCCTGTGAATCCTGAAGTGCACTAGATTGATTTTATATGGATAACCAGTTACTGTACAGTTTTGTAAAAATTTACACCTTGAAACTGCAAAGTTTCATGAACTGTTTTTTGGGTTTTTTTTAAATTTAGTAGATAAGTGAAAAGCAAGAGAATAGGGTAACAGTATACATAGCAGTGAGGACTTAGAAATGAGTATCAAAAGAATCATTGTCTAAATCATTTTCCAGTCAGTGCTGCCAAACACCCGTTTGCTGGAGTTTTGGCTTATTTTACTTTTTTGTATGTTTTGTAACTGTAATATACAATGTTTTGGTGGATTTTTCTGGTGTTCTTTATTAAATCCAAATTTCAGTATCATTGCACCACCTTGAAAGAGAAAACCTTCTTTTACCTTCCTTCTTCATGTGGAAAATCTATCTGATTTTTATAGAAGTCTTTTATTTGATAAAATAGCTAGACTTGAAGAGCCCACAATTTTCAGCATTTGATGAATAAACTTTGAGCTTGTTCTGTGTTTGTGCCCTTTCTCTGAGATGATGAGTAGAAGTAGGAAGAAATCAGGGGTAAGGGTATGTTCTTTTGGAACAGACTTTTGAAATTCAGTGAATCCAAAAGCTTACTATTCAGGTGCTGGCACAGTTCTGAGTGATTTTAATGCTACTTTCCAAGCTGCTTAGAAATAGAAGGCATTTCAGGACCAAATGAGGAGGATCTCAAATGCTTAATGAAGAGGGGAGAACATGGCTCAGACTTTGAGAGCAAGGCCTCTCTCCATTATTTTTCAGTGAGCTTGGAGTTTGGAAAGGTCCCAGGCAGCTGAAAGCTGGCAAATATTATTCCAGTTTTCAAGAAGAGAAAGAAAGATGATGCTGTCAGTTACAGGCCTGTCTCACTTCAGTGCCTGGCAAAATTATGGAGAAGGTTATTCTGGGAGCTAGATCATAACCAGCACAGATTGACATGGGAAAAGTCTTTAAAGGGGTGAAACTTCATGGGATTTTTAAGGAGGTTTTCTATTTCTTGGACTCATGGTAGCTCTTAGAATTCAAGTGATTTAGAAAAAACAGTATGTAGGAGATTAGCTATATATGCATATTTGAAAAGTTGGTATGTCACCTAATCCAAACATTTCAAAGCATTTAACATTGCAGGTACTCTTCTAAATTAGGTATGTCAGAAGACCTCTCTATGCTTTACTGATGTATTATGTAATTAATTTTTCTGTTTCAGCTGAGCACGTACAAATTTTTTTGATGTTATTTGGTTATCGTAAATCATCTTACTCATGAAACTATTTCATGAGTCACAGTAGAACAAGTTTTCCCTATTTTTTTTTTTGCATGAAGAAGCTGATTTTTCCATGGAAGAAGCAGTATTTTATATGCTTAATTTTATTCAGTTATTTCATTTTTATTAACCTGTGGTTCTTCATAATTTCTTTACTTATTTAAATGTTTAAAATATGTCTTGTGCTTCATGAAGGTTTTATAAATGAAACAGTGATTTTCTGTTAGTTTTTTGGTGTAGTCAAATTGATCTGGTGTGTTGTCACCACTTAGATTCTTAAATACTAATCTGCAGATGTAGGTATCAAAATGCAAGTTGTGCACAAGATACAAGATTGAATACATTAGTATGTGTAATACAACAGGGTTTTTTATTTCATAATTTTCAGATTTTTTAAGGACCAAAATATTTTCTTACAGAAATTATTTTGGCCATTATGTATTTCCCTTCCTCTTCCCCTTCTGTCATTTTCCCAAGTCTCTTCCCGGAGTAGCCAAGTTCATTGTTGATGAAAGTGGTAGCTGAGATAAACAAATTGTTTGCCTTTGCTGTTTAGGACATCTCTAAACTTGATCACTTAGCAGCCCTCTGCGTAGGTCAAACTGAGAGTCAGAACAGTGTCAGAGTAGTGTCAGAACTTGCCTGGGTGCATAGGAAAAAGTGCTTACTGTCAGGGGTAACACCAGCTGTGTTACTTCCACTGTTTGGTGTTTTTAGGGTATTTTGTTCTGGTTGTTTAAAGGTTTATCTTGTCTGAAGTAAAATTATTTTTTTAATAGTTAGGAAGTCATATAGAAGTATTTTATTGGGTCTATCAACAGATAGACTGGAGGTAGACTGGGTATCAACTGGAGAAAGAACAAAGTCCAGCTGCTTTAAAGGATATACAGTTTCAAACATTGCCTTGACTCTTAAAAATTAACGTAAAGGTGTTCTAAGAAAGAAAAAGAACGTGAGTACAGAAGATACGTTTTGACATTGCTTTGTCACTTAAGTGACCTTATACAGTATTATTAACTGTAGAAAAAGCAGATATTTCAGATAAAGCAAATATTATGGACTTCAAAATCATCAGCTAAATAGAGCATCTGTGTTTGCAAAATCATGTATGGGAAAAAAAAGCTTTTATAATTCAAGTTATTCATACATGCAGGTTTTGTGATAGTTTTCCCCATTCCCTAATCTTTATGTATCCATGACAACACAGCTTGTTCAAATTTTACAGTGAAAGCAGTTAAAAAGTGAAGGTTTTAATAATATAGGATTAGCAGACCTACAAGTGTTATGTAAGATATCATACCAAAGCTATGATCATGAAAAAATATAGATGTAAAGGATTAATAGGGAATGACAGCTGCTTCTCATAAAACTACACAAATAAACTGTAAGAACTGTCATGTTGTCCAAGTAATTGCACCATTTAAAATCCAGACTAACATCTATGCAAAATAAACCAGAAAAAGAACAAGCCTTTAAATGCTAGCTGATACTTTATTTCACTATGGGAAGCTCTTAAGCAGGCTTTTCTTTATCCTGTAGAGGCCTAATGCAATTGCTTGAATTTGCAAGCACATTTTTTATGTTTCCCTTTTTATAATCTCTGCACATCATCCTGCATTAAAGTCACATGTGAAAAAAGTTGATTATACAGTACTAAAGCTAAATTATGAGTTTGGAAATGAAATCCAGTTCCAGTGCTGCAAAACTGTGAAAGTAAACTTTTATTGCCGTCATAGCCTGGTCCTGAAGAAAACTTACAGATGTGAAGGGAAAATGAGAAGGCCGCTTCCTTCTGCTTTTTATTCTTTTGACTCATTTGAAATACAAATGAAATAAAGTTTGCCCCTCTAAATTCAAAAGTGTTGTCATTGATCTACACCTCTCAAGACCACATACTCTAGTATCACACTTGAAGGTTACATGTGAAGCTCTGAAATGACATCAGTATCTCATGAATTTTTTCTGAATGTGAGCTTTTAAGTAAAGGAAATATATAGCAGAAAACGGTATGGAAATTTGATTTATATTAACAACCTACTACTATTGGAAGATTAGTAATAAATATTGCAGAAAGAGATGATATGCCATTGAGCAGGTAACTGATTAAATGAGCATTTTGCAACTTTAAATTTCAGTAATATCAGAGAATGCTGATTGACCAGAAACAAAGTCAAGAATAGGGGATATTAGGTGAGCCTCTTATATTTTTTAGGTGGATGGAAGGTGTAGTGTGAGTTTCAAGTTGCTATACCTATCTGTATGGAATCTTAAAACATGGCATTCAGTAAAAGTTTTCCTGAAATTTTCAAAAAATCTGACTGAAGAGAGAAAAGTTTGGGTAGATGAGTGGAGTTGTGTGCTCTGTTGGCAGTGCTATTTATGGTAAAGTTTTTGCTTCTCAGTGGGGAGAAGCTGTGTACAGGTAATCCAGAAGCAGAGTATGGTCAATACATTTTCTTGCACAAACTGTTGTCCTTTACAGTATGTGGGGATATGTGTAGGGAAAAGATGGAAGCACTCCTTTGCCATGATAATTTGACCTCTTACATGCCACTTCTTAAAATTGCTTTATTGTTAACTAATGATCGGAAGTTGGATTCCTGCATTCCTTTTGAGTTATCAGGCAATCTCATTTTTGTTCTTTGTCTGATTGTGATGCTGGACACAAACCAATCCCTTAAATTTTGTCTTTAGCTTTCCCGCCATACATACTACAGACCATCCAATTGCAAGGTGCTTTCCATTGCACTAAGTCATGTGAGATACATCCACACATGTATCTGTGGCTCTCGCCCTTGGTGCCTCATTCACATTTCCCCATGACATTCTTAATGTACCCCATGGAGTGAAATTCACACAGGCAGTGTACATTCATGGTGCACCCAGACTGTGTGTCTCCATTACCTAATCCTACTCCAGGTAATGACCTCTTTACTGGACATTTCTGCTAAGAGTTCTCAAGGACAGGATGTTTTGGGAGAGATGGCAAAACTTGCTGAAGAAAACAGGGATTATATTATTGGTCATGGCTTGCCTTATGGAAAGCAATGACACGACAGTGGCCTCTAGTGGGTTGTATGGTCACTTGTATTCCTTAAGTCTTGGACAGGCCTGTTGAGCTGGTTTTTCAAAGAGGGAGTTGTGCTAGGGCCAGAAAGGGCTGGTGATTGTTAGGAATATGTTGTTCACCCTTGCAGGCTGCACTTTCCTGTTGGATAGTGCTGGCTTAGCAGGTGGAACTTACCTGTGTGTGTGTGAGTACACGTGTCCAAAGTGTGTTTGTGAACAGCGCTGTGGAATATAAAATAGTGGGAGCAGTTCAGTATTTGGCTAATACAGCATATCCCTCTTAGTCATCCGGAAAAGCTGGTGAAATGCAGTATTCAAAGCATGTATGAACATCACAGAGCAGGGAGGGATTGGGAGGTTCTGTTTAAGTGATAATCAGCTTAGAAAACAGGATCCTAAATTGAAGACTAAGCTTGCAATGCCATTATATATGGTAATGAAAAAGACTTCATTTTTCAGGGGACAAAAGAGTGTGGTCTTGATGTAATGCTTCTTCTTGGAGTAGTTTGCCATTCTAAAGATGTATAAGAAAATGGAAGAAATTTGGCACATATTGTCCGGGTCTGAGGAGGACTGCTGAGGAGAGATAGATTAATCTAAATTATGCAGCTAAATCCTAGTTAATGAAATGGGGAAAGTGAGAGAAATTTTAGTGTATGTATTTGAATGATGTACATGTCAAACAGAGATTTTTCACTTGTACACGGTGATATAACGAGACAGGATTGAGAAGTGAAGGCTCTGTGCAGTGTATCCCAAAGACCTTGCCAAGGAAAACAGTGCAAAAGCACTGATTTCTAGAAGGAATAAAGTAAGTACTGTCTCTGGAAAGAGTTACCGGGCTAGACAGGAGATTCCAGGGAAGAAATCTTGTCCTGATTTTGGTTAGGATAGGGCCTTTTTAATTGTAACTCTCCTGAATCGCGTCAATGGAGAGCTCTTAGAACATTCTGTGTTTGGACAGAAACCATCAGTGCCATTCTGTATGGTTGCCTTTTGACTTAGTTACAATGTGTTTCTCACTTGCAAGACTGTTCCTGTTTGTGGCTTGTAACTTTGAGGAAGAACATTACCTTACTATTACCTTACTTGCCTGAGCTGTGTGGGAGGAGGTTGCTGAGCTACTTCTGATACATTTGATTTCACTTTTACCGACAGATGCCGCTGATCCTTAGGTTACTACAAGAAAACTTACTTATCAGCTTTTTTCTTTCTTTTGATCATCAGTCAGTTTTGTAGGATTTGATTTGAGGGTTTATGTTGAGGTTTTTGCTGGAGTTGTTCTTTGTTTTGTTTTGTTACTTTGCTTTTTTTAATATTCTAGGCCAAAACCACTATCACCTATTCCCGCATTGAAGTAGTACACAAGGAATTGTAACACTCATTTCAGGAATGCACTCTACTGAATTACTTTTTAAGCTTGAAAATTGCATACAGCTCCAGGACAGAATTTTTATCACCTTTGTTTTGCACTAGTAGTTGAGGTAGATATGTCTCAGAGTTAAGTAAAATAAATAAATAAATTTATGTTAATATACAGGTAATGGAAATATGAAAAATTCTCTCACTAGCAGAGAAAAGTTAAAGATAGGACTTGCATGGTGTATTGATATCTACTAGCATTCCAATGCCACTGCAGTAAAATCTTTAGTGGAGTGTTCTGTAGGCTTATCATAGGCAAAGAATATGCACTGTCAAAAGAAAAAGAGATGATGTAAGATCTCTTTTATAGCACTCTAAATATTACAAATTATGTAGATTTTTTTCTTGTTCTTGTTTCTGAATATGTCAGAATTTAATCCTGTCAGGATTAAAGCTTCCAAAAGTAAAAATCAGCTCGGTATTTCATTGAAACTTAGGTTTTAATATAAAAGTAAATCTTTGCTTTTTCTAATCCAGTGTAATCTAATTGCAGTTGATGAGTAAAGAGTCTCCAGTCTCTGTTGGAAATGATGCTTACGTTGACCTTGATCGGCAGGTATCTAAGACTAGATGCTTCTTTTCTTTCAATCATAGCATGTTAGTGGCCATATTAAGAACTCTGTCCTTTGTTTTCTCTTTAATCATTAAAGGGTGTTGTGGAAAAGTAAGATAAGAAGTGAAAAACTAAATTTCAATATTTCAATTCCTTTAGCTTTATAAATTGAGTTTGTTCCTATTGTGTATTAAAAGGATATAGAGAAGTTGGTTTGAAAAAAAACAGTCTAGCTGTATGACATAATAAAGCAAAACTGCAGATTGGTACAAAACTTTAGGTATGAAGAAAGAAAAATGAAAAAGGTGTACTATTTGAATAAATATTTTTATGTGAGTTCCTACTTCTAAAGTCATTTTAAGAA